>JAJEJO010002854.1:485909-546725 GCA_020662805.1 Glaucomys volans
AAATAAATAAATAAATAAATAAATAAATAAATAAATAAAAATAAAATGATTTGTGATTAAAGTGCTGCAATCCTTCTATTAATATTAAGGAAAAATTTGAGAAAGATATAAAAAAGATACATGTATGAAATACTCTATTTTAAGTTTATGATTATTTAAACACAAATTATTTAGTTCCCATTTTGTCAGACAAGAAAATGTAAAAATGTATAAATTCATTCTTGGCAAAAAAAAAAGAGAAATACCAACTTTATGATTATGTTCTTCTAAAATTTAAGGGTTCTTTTAGAATTTAAGAATGTCAATAAATATTTGAAATAAATATAATGAACTTTAGAGAAAGGACTCTGGTTTCTGACGAACTGGGTTCACATGATTTTTGTACAAATCATGTGAATGTGGACAAAGTATTAATCTCTCTAAGCTTCAAGAGCATCATCTCTAAAATAGGGATAATAAAAGTTTCTCAAGAGTAACTGAAATAAAATACATGAAGTATATAACTAACTGCCTGACACATAGCAAATATGGAATGTTTGCTCTTATTGTTATTATAATATAAGGATAAAGCTTAGCTGAGCATGGTAGGGCATGCCTGTAATCCTAGCAGTTCAAGAGGCTGAGGCAGAAGGATCACAAGTTCAAAGTCAGTCTCAGCAACTTAGCAAGGCCATGAGCAACTCAGCAAGACCTTGTCTCAAAATAAAAAATTAAAAGGGCTGGGGATGTAGTTCAGTGGTTAAGCACCTCTGGGGGTTCAATCCCTGGCATAAAAGAAAAAAAAAAGATTGACAAATAAAACAAAAACTACAAGAGAAATTAAAAAGTTAAAAGGCAAAGCAAATATCTCTATTACACAGAAAGCCGAAATAGTTAAAACAAAAAAAAAATCAGTTACTATAATACTTGAAGATATGTTCAATTTTTCTATTAAAAAATACAGACTGTCAGACAAGAGGCTAGTGTGGCTGACCCATGGAAGGAAGAGAGAGAGAACAAGTGAGCTGGGTGAAGTAGGACAGATCCATAGGGCCTCTGGAGTTTACTCTAAATAAGTAGGTAAGTACTTGGAGAGCTCTGAGTATGAGTGATGTGATCCACTTCCTTTCTTTGACATGGTCATTTCAGATTGCTTTACCAACAACAGACTTAAAGGCAGTAAAAGTGGAGGCAGAGACCAATTAGAAAACTAATATAATAATCCAGGGAAGAGATGAGTGTGGCTAGATCAAGTGGGAGCACTCAATGTGGTTAAGTAGTAAGACTCCTCTGGACATATTTTGAAGGATAAGTTGACAAGATTCATCAACTGTTCAAATGTGGACAGTGATAAAAAAAAAAACAAAACCGAAGTTAAGGGCGACTCTGAGTTTTCTGGCCAGAGCAATGGGAAGGACTCAGTTGTCAGCAACTGAGATGGCAGCAGTAAGAGAAGAGCAGGAATGTTGTGGGGCACTTGGTTTTAGGTGTGTAAAATCTGAGGTGCTCTTGTGGGAGAGGGGAAAGTAAATAGCCAGTCAGGTATTTGAATCTAGAGAAGACTGAACAAGAAATTTTAATTTGATAGTTGTCAGCAAATGATGGCATTTAAAGGCACAAAACTGGATCAGACCACCTAAGGGAATGGATATGGAATAAGAAGAAAAGTGCAAGGACCAAAATTTAGAACATATCACAATTCAGAGATGGAGGCAATGAGGAGGAACCAGAAAGGAAGATGGAGAGAAACAGCCAAAGGAGTGGAAGTGAAAACCAGAAGAGTGAGAAGCCAAGGGAACAGGGAGGAAATGAACAACTGTTCTAAATGCTGCTGACAGGCTAGTAAGATGAGGACTGGAATGGGCCTGGCCACTGGGTTTAGCAAATGGTGATGTCACTGGTGACCTGGAAAAGATGGGCTGGGGAATACTAGCAGTGCAAGTCTAAAAGGCAGAACAGCAGAAAGGAAAGCAAGGGGTTAGAGAAGGAAACACACATAACTTCCCAAGAAGGAGCAGAAAACTGGGAAAGGCAAATTAAATTAAGAGAGGGTTATTTATGTCTTACTGAAAGTAATGTCAGGATATTTCTATGTTGATACAAGAGGGAAGCATATTACTATAGGAACATTTTTTAAAAATCATCAAGCAAACAACACAAATTTTTAAAGGTTAGTAATGTAAATTAGACAAAGGAGAATTCAAGGCAAACAGCACTAAATGGGACAGAAGTGAATTTATATTTGTGAATTTGGAAAAAAACTGAGTACACTGTTAAAGAAGTATTCCCTTCAAAGAATACTGCATCCAGATGGATTTTTGGACCTGATTGATAAACTCTTCAGGTGGATGATTACTTCTTTGATATTTAAACTAATCCAGAAAAAAAGAAAATAAGGAAAATATTTCATTTCATCTGAACAAACCAGCAGAGACCTGAGACCCAAAACTGATAGAGAAAGAAAAACGAAGTTTGACACAAAAAGTATTAAATAAAATATAAGTTAAATTCAGCAATATATTATAAGAATAACATAAAATTCAGGTAGAATTTATTATAGGAATATAAGGATGGTTCAACCTAGACAATATGACTATAATTAATCAGATTGTTATGTAAAAGTAGGAAAAAAACCTAAAATCTATTCAATAGATGTTAAAAAGCATTAAATATATATTCAATTGAAATTAAGTTAGCAAAAAATTCTTATTCAGGTATAATGGGTATTGCACTTACATCACAAGGAATATTCATCTGAAACTGAAAGCTATCAAAAACTATATACACTACAAGCATTGCTAGATGAGTCAAAAAGAATAGAAAAATGCCAATTACTTTTATTCTTCTAGAGTATCCTGGAAATTTTAGTCAGTGTCATAATAAAAAGATAAAATGTAACTATTAGAAAAGAGAAAATCATTGGTTTTGCAAATGGTGCAGCAATCTGGAAAACAGACTAAAATGGAAATTTATTAAAATTAATTTTTTTTCAGTAAAATGGACGAATGCCAAAGACATGGAAATCAATAGTTTTTACAGATTAAACTAGCCAGTTTCTAAATTAAAATTTTATTTACAAAAGCAACCTGTGTCCCCCCCAAAAATTCTAGTACAGTATTTTCCAAAAGAAATGTAATGTGAGCCACATAGCTAATTCTGAAAGTCTAGTTTCACATTAAACACACACAATATATTTTATTTAACCTAAGATATCCTTTAATATCTAATCAATATTTTATAACTATTAATGAGATCTTTTCATTCTTATTTTTATATTGACTCTTAAAAATCCAGTCCAGATTTTTTTTTTTTTTTTGAATGAGGAAACAGGGTGTTGTTCCCTTGGGCTGTTGTTTTTTGTTTTGTTTTGTTTACATTTAAAACACATCTGAATAAGGAATATTTTAAGTACTTATCAGCTATCTGTGGCCAATAACTATTGTATTGGACAGTACAGATCCCAGAAATCTAGGTATGTGCCTAAGAAAACACATGCAAGACTTAAAAACTTGAAAATGCCAAAACTTCTTAGAACACAGAAGATTACAATAGAAGAACAAATATAGGACGTATTTCTGAAATGGATGTCTCAATATCTAACTCAAAGTTCCAATGATTTTTTTAAAGAACTTAACAAAAGGATGCTAAAAACTAGAAGTATAAACATAAAGATTATCAAGAAAATCTGAAAATGACAAGTAAAAAGAACAGATTTGACATTTCAGATATTTGGGTATCATCAACTGTTATCAATTTATGAAAATTAAAACAATGTAATAATGGCATTTTAATAAAGAAACAAAAAAGTATAGATAAGATTCTGGTATTCAGGAGGGGAGGATTATAAGTAAGTATAAAATGAATATATTAGTAAATATATAATAGGACCATTTGTAAAAAAAATAAATCAGGTGATATGTCTGTTTTACATTTTATATAAAAATAAATGATGCATGAGTCAAAGATTTAAGTGGAAAACTAGAAAAGAGTAAAGTGATAGAAATAGTTGAATATTCATATAATTTTGGGATGGAGAAAGTCTTCCTAGGACAAAAATCATAAAGAGAACAATAAATTTTGACAAAATCTTTCATTTCTCAAAAACATAATTTTTCAAGCTGATAAAATGATTCCAACATATAGGAACAATAAATATGAACACTCTTGATACACAAATACCTTTTTGTAGATAAATAAGAGAAGATGAACAATCCAAAGGGAAAAAACTGACCTTGGGAAATAAATGGGCCAATTTCCAAAAAAAACCACAAATTTTCACCTATAATACTAAGATTAAAAAATGATGATCATGTTTGACAAGAGTGCAGAGAAGTGGGCAGTTTAATACAGTCTTTCTAAAAGGAAACTTGGTAATATGTATGAATTGATTGAAAACATGTCTCTTTCCACTTATATGAGGTACCTACACCAGGCAAATTCACAGAGACAGAAAGTAGAGTGGAAATTACTAAGTTTGGAGGTAAAAGGGATGGGGAATCATTTTAATGGGTACCAAGTATCTATTTGGAATGATGAAAACATTCCGGAAATGGATCGAGGTGATGGTAGCATGGCATCATGAATGTAATTAATGTCATGGAATGGCATAGTTAAAAAGCTGTTAAATGGTAAATTTTGTGTTATGTATATTTTACCACTATTTTTCTAAATTCTATGATTGTAAAGTTTATTAAACCTTTATTATACTACTGAACATTTAGGTTCCTCTCCCCAATTTTTTCAAAAAAGTTTACTTTAGGTGTCAATGGACCTTTATTTTATTTATATGTGGTGCTAAGGATCAAACCCAGTGCCTTACTCTACCACTGAGCTACAACTCCAGCCCCCTTACCCCCAACTTTTAATATTAAAAATAACACTACAATAAAAAGAAAAGAAAGTATGACCCTTGACTTAGCATTTTTATTTATGGGTATTTGTCCTACCCACAAAAATTATGTGGGTTATAATTAAGAATTTGTATAAAGAAAAACATTTTCCTCCTGACATACTTATAATGGCAAAAATAAGGAACTTAAATAGATAACACACTGGATCAGTCAAATAAATTATGGTACATAATGAAAAATTAGACAGCATTAACAAATGCAGTACAGACAGATTATTAGGTATATAGGCAAAAAATGATTTAAAATAGTATGTGCAGTATGACAAACTTTAAAGGAAGTAAACGTTCTGAACATAGTACAACATAGAACATAGAACAGCATAGAACAACACTTGGAAGAATGAATAGATAACCAAGCTTGTCAATGGTTATTTCTTAGTGAATGGGATTTCATTATTTTCTTCCTTGTCATTGTTTTCTGGCTTTTCAGCAATGAGTATGAACTCTTTTGGTAAAGGGAAAAAAATTCATAAAAGAAACTGATTTCTGAAGAAATTATTTTTTAACAAAAACATTCCCAGCCATTTTTCCTTTCTCAGGAGTAACTCCGTGCGTTTGTGGACTATACAAAGTACCCCTTGCCTAAAGAAAAAAAGAAAATGCCAACTGGCAGACCGTCTGTAGTTATTTATCATATGCAACCAACAGGTAATTCTTTTCCTGATCTAAATAACTAGAAATTAAATTATATTAAGATATCCCTTTGGGCTTTTTAGACTGCTTCTTAGCTGGCCATAGTAGATAATACTTTCTACTTTTGATAATGAAATTGGTTTTTTTTTATAAGTGAGGAGCATGCTGTCCCTGAAAAGTAAGAGTATACATGAAGTGAGACATTCCACTATTCAAACAGAATCTAGTAAAATTAAAGCTAGAAAATGCTAATGCCTTTAAAAGTACCCAAAGCTAGTGCAGATACAAAAGGAAAAATACTGAGTTTCAAGGTATAGACAAACAGATCAGATCCTAAAGGCATTTTTGTTAGGTTGTCCCACACCATGAGTTGTAAATCTGGAACAGGAAACTTGAAATCATTAAGGTCACATATTCATAACATCATATTCAATTATGTTAGAAAAGTGCAATATCTGTCATCATGTCATAAAAAGATGTGTTTTTCTCTCAGATCTCTTATGAAGAAAAGCTCTCAATATTGTTACAGATAGGGCTGTTTTCAATCAGTTACAAGAAGCAATTCAATTACTAGATGGTTTAGTGCAGTAACTGACTCCAGACTAATTTAATTTCTTTAGGTCTCTAAAGATCAATTGATCTGATTTGTCCCATCCCCAAAGGCTGTTTAGGAAAAATTCAAACTTAACTACCTGGAAATGAAATCCAAAACCTTGGCCAATTTCACACTACTTAGGTCATCTTGCAAACTTTCGGCTAGTCACGTAAGAGTGTTCTCTTGGCCCTCAGACCATTGAAAACTACTTAGCTTCACATACACGTGAGTGCTCCCACATCAGGATGCTTATTCAATAAGTGGAAAATGTGGCTACATGCATTATCAAATCTGCTGCTCTAAAGGGCAGTCAGACTGGGTACTATCTCATGAGCACATGTGTGACTGCAAGGCTATTTTTACTCTAGGAGTAGTTCATTGAGACCATTAAAAGTAGACTTAGATGGCAGACAAGCTGAGAGGCAAAGCTCATCTAACATGATGAAAAACTTGCAATTATTTTTGCCTTTTTATATTTATAAAATGCTTCCATAAATGTCATCTTGCTTGATTCTCCAATAAACCTTCAAAGTGAGCAAGGTTATTGTGTCCATTTTCTAGATGAGGAAACAGACTCAGGTTCAGTGACTTCTTCAGGATCATTCTCCCAGGAAAAGGCAGAGCTGCACCACCTCTACCCCCTGACTGTTTTCTCCCAATGTATCATGATTACCCTTGATATGGAGATATGGCCCCTACGCAATGAAAACATATCACTACTGCCCACTGAGTCATTGTTTATATTCATACTTAAAACCAAATAAAACTGAGGAAAAGTTCACTTAAAATCATTCCAGATGCACAAACTCGTCTGCATCAGAGCTTCTGGCCCTCAGAAGGAAAAACTGGAAAAGTCATGCCTAAATAAAGAAGACTTTGTAAGTAAACTCCTTTCTTACCCAGACTGGTTACCACATTCTCACTGACTTACTCACCTAACTGGAGACTCACCTACTTGCTTTCTCTTTTTATTTTGCAATGGATTTGTAACCATGAGCTCAAATTTCCTACCCAGACCTCACTACCTGCAACCACTTTCAAACTTTCCAACTAATTAATCTTTCTTTTTGACTCAAATCCCAGTTTGCATCCAACCTTCAGCCAGTCCTGCCTGATCCTCTGCCTCCAAACATAGTCTCTATCTTTTCTCCTCATTCAAACCACCTCCCCATGCTCTGCCACTTGGGAAGGTGTAAGAAGAATCAGACATCATTATCCCTTAATGTGAGTTGCCAGGACAAGTTGGGCAGAAGTGCTGAGGTCAGATGTGGCTATGTGGTAGGTAACAAAGAGTGTGGCAGAAATGTATAGTAGTTGATGAGGAAATCATACAAAGATGTGGAGACACAGGTAAACCAAAGGGCTGGGAGCTAAGGTATTCAACTTATCAACAGAGACATCAGTCACATAAAAAATTAAATACAAAGAGACAGTGTGTTAAAGAAATAGAAATAACTGATATGGTTGGAAGTCTCTTTGGGAAATACATTTTTTGACATTCATATTGGGCAAACTACAGATCTCCATATAGGATAATTCCATGACCTAGATGGTCTTAAACTGCATGAGCTATTTTAATTGAGAAGTGAGCTAAGTTATAGGTACATGACTATTGCTTGTCTTCATAAAGGTCCTGAGATCTGATGTTTCTCCTGTTGAAGATAAGCAGTTTATATATAAAATTATGTAACCATAATTTAAATGATATTTCCTTGTTTCAAAATTACTTCCAAATTACCCTCATACTCTTGGTGTTAGCAAATACATCCACTTCAAGAGGCAAAAGGCTATCAAGTTTTCATTTCTGTAGACTGCCACTCATCAAGACATGAAACTTAATACCATCAAGAGGACCAAGACTTTGATAACAACAAAGCCCTATTTTTTACAGTGAAATAAGTGTCCCAACCAAAGGATCCCCTTCACTCAAACTGAGCATATGATAGATCCAGTTGCAGCAGCTGTCAAGACTTAAGAGCTGCATATCTGCAGGGTTTACAACTGGAAGAAAAGGGTGCAAAGAATTGGAGACTATATGCAGTAAGGTTATAGTTCCTTGGCGTCGAAAGGCATGTGTTCTTACAAACTCACTCTTCTCTTTATCTTATCTGGACAAAAAAGTAAACAGAGAATTCTCATTACCTCTCAATGTCAGTGAGCCTGGAGGAGTCCCGGAATCCTTTGGCAAAGGGATTGCTATCTATTTTCAGCTTAGTTATCTGGAAAGAAAAGAATGGGTACAAAACAATCTCATTTCCGAGTTCAAGTAAGTAAAATCAGGAAGTCTGTGCACTTTTCACAGCACCCCAAGAATATCATAATGTCTCTCAGCGTTGTGAAAAAGATTTCAAGTGCTAGACAAGTTCCCAGAAGGAAAGAATCATGGCCAAGATAGACACAATTAGATTTGCGGGCCTTGCAGGCAAGGGAAGACATGAACTAGGGTTTGAATCATTTAAGGAAATAGTGAAACTAGAACTCAACTGGGGCAGGGGGAACTTCCTAAATGGGAGAGCTGTGTACAATTCCAGTATTGGTGGGGAATGGGGAATAAAAGCAAAACTGTGAAGTCATTCTGACTTGGCAATGGATTTTGTGAATACTATTCAGTATGTATGTATACCATAATAGATGAAAAATTAAATGGCCAATAATAGCCTCATGCATATTAATTACATGGCATAAACACATGGTAAAAAGCCTTCAGCATGTTTACTTCTCTCCTTTCCATCTGACTAAATTAGTAACAAATTAGTCCACTTTTTGTTACCTTCCATACAAAGTTATTTATAGAACTCTTTCGAACAAGAATTGCAGTCTTAAGTATTAAGTGTCTATGCCAAATTATTTGTAATTTTTTTGTACTGGGGATTGAATTCAGGGTTGCTTTCCCACGGAGCTACATCCCCAGTCTTTTTATATTTTATTTTTGAGACAGGGTCTTTCTAAGTTGCTGAGGGTCTTAAACCTCAGCAACCCTTAACCTGCAACCCTTCTACCTACGTGTCCTGTGTCACTGGGATGACAGGCATGTGCCACTATTCCTGGCAGTATTTATAATTCTTATAATATTAACATTAATGTAGAAAGATCCATTAAATCATATGTACCATGCCTCCAATGAAAAACACATTAGGTTGTGAAGCAAAAAATAAATGAAACACTAATTAAGAGATACCTAACATGGAAAATCCCTGTCAGAGCCGAAAGGAACCTCAGAGAGCAGTCAGCCCAGGCCTTCTTTTGACAGATGGTCCCACTGAGGCACAAAGGGTGTAAGGACCAAGACATAGCTGGTCGGTAACTGAATTGGAACAAAGGAAACCTACCAAAAAAGGCATAGTTCATCAGCATCAAAATTAGAACCCACATTAATCTTTGCAGGGAAACACATACAAAATATTCTTTTTTTTAAGATTCAAGATATTTTATTAATAGCTACTACAAATAGTAAGATAGCTCAATTAGATTACCAAGTACAAAATCAATATACAAGAATCAGTAGTTTACATATATTCAAACAATCTTTTGGAAGATTTAATGGAAGAACAAAATATTCTTAAAGGAAAGGTAGTCATGGATTGAGGAATATCCTTCTCATTCAAATTAAGGAATAAACATCTAGAACAGAGTGTGAAAGAATATTTTGCCAATTATAACTTTTCCTTTAATTAAAGTGTATCCACAGTCCCTTTAAACGATTTGACACCTAAATAATTTATTTTCTCACCAAAAAACATGCTTTTTTCCAAGTTTTCTTAATGTGAGCTAAACTGGCAAAACTGCAAACAAGCTCTTCACCTCACTTAAGATGGAAGATCTCCTGCCCAATCCCAACCAGATGGATGACTCTGCTCTATGGATAACACTAAGGAGACATAAGATAGGTTCTGTGGTAATAACCTTTAAGAGCATTTAAGTGTCTCAGAAATGTTTCATTCACTGTAGAGCAGCAAAAGAAAATGACTAATATCCTTTTCACTTAGTTATAGAAATTGGTAAATAGGGAAGAAAATAAGCAAGACAAATAAACAACCTGGCCACAACAGGTTGTGTCTACTTAGAGCATGTACACAAATAATATACAGGCCACCTGAGGTTGCCTCTATAATGTGCCATCAAGAGCTGGTAGAGAACTTTTTCTCACACATGGCTAACATTTCCCAAAGAATTGTCAACTCCAGCCATTCGTTCCTGCAGACTAGGACTTAACTTTTGGAGGCTGATTTTCAAGAAGGAGAAAATTTCTGTTTGTTTGAAATAAATAATAAACATCTCCTAACACCCAGACCATCGATAATCCTAAGATTGTAAGTACCAACAAGATTTTTTAAATCCTCAAGGGCAAGAGCTATGTCTCTTTCTACTGAACAATTGTAATTGAAAATATTTTCTATTTTTAAAGTGCTCTACAGTTCATGATAATGTTTTTGCAATAATTCATCAGCAAGTACTTAATGAGAATTACTTCATGCATGTTCTAGGCTATATGTTGGATAGTTTATAAAGAACACATGATCTCAGCCCTAATGGAGCTTAAGATTCCTTGAAGCAGGCAGAGAGATACACTGCTAACTGGAACTGAAAGGAGGCACCATGTCCCCACAGGGTTAGTCACCTTAAGGGTAAATCAAATGCAGATGAAAATTTCAAACCCAAACTATGGGACAGAACAATAAAAGTGAGCCTTCCTTCAAGTAGAGTGTTTATAAAATCAAAAAGTGAATGGATTTTCCAATGGTTAAAATGTTCTAGAGATAATAGCAGATAACACATGGGATAGAAAAGCTCATATTGAGAAAAATTATTTTACAGATGTTCTTAAATGTGAACCATAGCAAGTTTTTTTATCCCAATGTAAATTAAAAGGCCAGAAAGAATGATAAATCTTTTATAATTTCTAAATACTTTTGTCCCCGAAAAAGATTTTGAAATATATTTAGTCTTGTTCATATTTCCAAAAATAAAGATTAATGACTCTGAATGTGATGAGTGTGGAGTGATCTTAAAGCCTTCAGTCCCTAACACCAGATAGAATATGTACTCTCAAAACGTGCTGTTCACTGTCTCCCTTATCTAATGTTACTGCCACAGCTTTGAACAAGGAACTGAATTAAATTCAATGTGAGTTTTCAGATTTCCTTGAATTTTCTTCCATTATTAGAATTATCTACTTCAATATCTATTACACCCAGCTTTCATAATCCCTAGGAATCTCAATAGTAACTTCTTCCTCTACATTTTGGTAGAATTTCAGACTTCAGAAAAGTTGTGAGAAATGTATATGGTACTCTATATACTCAGATTTAATAGAGGTACAGAATTATTTAATTTTAGTGTATTAATTAGAAAAAAAGACAATTATCAGGTACTTACTTTCTCTAAGGACCATTCTATCTAATTCTGGAGAAAATAATTGCTTTTACATATTAGAGGGAAAAAAGCTAAATGAATCTATTATCATTAAAATTGTATGGGGACTCTTGGTTGATACCACATCCTTAAACTTTTTTTCTGGAGTATTAATTGGCAGCACAGGGACATGGGTTCAAGCTCTCAGGGAGCCCATCACACTCACTGTAATTCAGCTAGGCTCTGAATCTACCTGGGCATCCACTAAGAGACCCAGAAATGTTTGTTAAGTTTTACTTCAACAACAAACAGCCAGAAATATGATTTCATTCCTTTACCAGTTATAGAGTTATTTTGCTAATTTTTAAGACACAATGATTCTTAAATAGTAAAATTTTAACATTCTAGGTAATCACATATGTTAAAAGATCAGTAATTTCCTTCATTACTATTTAAGTAAAAGCCAGTAGTTATACAGAAAGGTTCACTTCAGAAGGTGTAGTTTTATATCCCTTTCTGAAATTTGGGATAACTAAAAAAGCAGCACATTTGAGAGTTGGTCAGAGAAAGGAGCTGAGCTAGAGACCTGGCTGCAGTTGGACATCACTTCACTCATGCTCTAATACAGGAAGGCTTAGGTGTGTCATGGAACACGATTTTCTTTGTCAAAGATTAAATTAAAAGTAGAATCAAAAAAGAATCAACTACCAAATATCATTTATAGAGAAACCAGTGCTAAGGCTTTTTTATTATTCAAAACTAATTTTAAAAAGCAGAAATGTTTCTTACTTGGTGAAGAGAATATAAAGGTAACAGTATGTGCTTAAGAAAGCCTCCGGTTGAGTGTGTGTGACTAATTTAGGCAAAATACAATGTTGTTTTTATTTGTTGTGTATAATATCCACAATACAGAATATAATGCATTTCCTTTGCAGAAAATGTCTTCTTTTAACATTTCTATTATCTGCAAATAAATACATGCATAATTAGATGGCAGATTTTTGACACCATCGGTTGTGCCAAAGAGAAAGAAACTTCTGCAATGTCCTGATTCCCTGTGATATCACTGGACTCTGAACCCAACCTGGGATTCCCAGCGAGAAGGTGAAACTGGCCCTCAGAGACCATTTCTTCAATTATCAGGAAAAGATCTGACCAAAGGCATTTAAAAATGTAACCTGACCTACACTTCAACTCCACGGCAATGGTCTGCCTGCTCAAAAACAATGCATGACCTTTAAATTTTAAATTATAAAACAGTTTGTTGAAAGTGTAATGAATTTAGCTTTTATCTAATAATGTAAAGAAATGTAATCATTTTCTTGCAAAAAAAAAGAAATAACAAAAAGAGTTCCATTTTCATTACTTATAAATAAAACCACCAGCCACAATAAATGAGAAGCTTTTTTTCCCCCCACAAATTCTACTGGAAACTTTGATTTGAATTTTAATAGAAATAAAAATAATGGTCTTATCCAAAGTTTAAAATATAAAGTGGCCCTAATACCAACTTTCAAATTCTCTCCTCTTTTTTCTTACTTCCTTTTTCTTCACTCATGAAAAAATTGTAATATTTATGCTATACACAGTAAATATTTATTTGTTTATATCTTATGCATTTATTTTAGTATATGTTTACTGTAAGAAAAACAGTACATAAATGGCATAGCACTGAAGAAGCAGTTGATCAAGTTAAGGAAAATTTTAGAAACCGGCATAGAATTAGTGAAAATGCTAAACCCCCCAAAACTGATTTATTCATTTCACATGTTTTTAAGCATCTGCTTTAAGAATTTTGATTCATCTTTTGGATTTATAACCCATTTGCAAAACTGGCCTATTAGCATATCAAATCAAGTCTTGGACTATTAACTGGATTTTACATATATAAGGCTTTAGTATTAAAGATGGTGGTTATAAAGGCAGATGCACAGAAATAAATTCAAACACAAAAGGGTCTGCTGAGGAAGTTAATTCTGAATTCACATGCTTCCACTGTGGGTTATTCAGCAATGAAATGACACACTAATCTTTATACTTTATGATGCAATAAAGGATAACAGGGTTCTTGTGGCTGGTTTTAAGCCCATTTATAATATCAATTAGAAATAAAACATTAGTAAGAGAAGCTATTAGTGTTGGAATCAGCATTAATTAGTATCTTAACCTATTTTAAATTAGTAACATTTTCAAACTCACTTCTCAAACCTTTGATATGGGCAGTGGTCACATCCTTGGCCCACCAAAAAGGAGGAATTAAGATCTGGAAGATCAAAACCTCAGGATGGACCTGTTGTTTATCAGATTTGTGGCCTTGGGTGAGTGACTTAACCACTGGGAACCTCAGTATTTTTATCTACAAACTGATGCTCATAGGGCTTCCTGTAGGGATTACTGTCAGAATTAAATAGATTAAGAAAGAAAAGGTGGAAAGATTTTTCTAAATTTAAAATAGTAAATTCAAACTATGAACTTTAGTTAGAGCCTAGTTCAGAGAGAGAGGGGGAAGAAATTACCAAAACCATTATTGCTCCATCCTAAAATTTCAAATGAACTGAATATTAGATGATATTAATGAATAATTCTTATTAAACTTTCTTAGCTGTGATAAAGATATTATGGTTACAAAAATATCCTTATTGTCAGGATACACTTGTAGAAATCCTCAGTAGTAAAATGTCATGATGTTGTATCACAGTTTCAAGTAATTAAGTATGAATGCAAACAACAGAGAGAAGGAATCAATGAAGGAAATTTAACAAAATGTTATATATTGAATCTGAATGGAGGGTATGTGCACTACATTTTTCCTTGTTTATATACATTTGAAAATTTTCTAAGTAAAAAGTGTAGTGGAAAAAGAATTAAATGAGATAACATGTCATTAAAGCATGTGGTTCCTCTTAGATGCAGCTAATACTAGTATATCTTCTGACCTCCAGCGGAGGAAGGCAACTCTTGAGTCATACTCAATAATTTGCAGTATGAATGGCACCCTTCACACAGCAGATGATAGTAGTTGTTGGGGAGAGCATAACGAGTTGAAACCCTACTTAAAAAAAATGTCTCAGAGTATATCAGGGCCAAAAGTGGAAAGGAGACAAGTTCTGAAGAGTAGGCACCTGCAGGTTGAAGGTTAAGGACACGGATTCTCAAATCTAACCATCTGGATTCAAATTGGTGATGCTAGAAGCAAGTTCACCCTGGATGACTTTTTTAACTTGTGCCTCAATTTTAACAACTCTATAATGCAAAACAAAAATACTATTGCTCCTATCTCATAGTATCATTGTGAAAATTAAAAAATACAATGCCTTTCAGTGTTCTGTGCATAGTAAGTACTGAAAGCTAGTATTATTACATACTAATACCCTCCTGTTTCAGTGACTATGATAATATGAGAAGTCCTATCTATGCTTATTCATGATTGCTCTGTTACCTGCTAAACTAAATCTAATGCATTGTGTATAGAAACTTCCTTTAGTTTTTGTTCTGTTTCCATACTTTTCACTAAAAGTAATTACTCATTCCTGGTCCTCTTCACAGAGAATTCCAATAAAAATATTGAAATGTCCATATGACAAGTTCTTTTTTTCATTCTAAAACATCAACAGAGTTTGTTAAAGTTTTGTAAATCTGATATTTATATTATCAAAGTTTTAAATTCAGTTAGTATAAAAATGAATGTTTCACAAACTTCTTCTGAACCTATGATATCTCCATTCCATGTGCCTTCACATAAATTAAAAATGGGATTATTGGTTTCAACATTCCAGATTTTCAGGGCAACAGCATTAGGGTTTTGGGCATTAGTGGACTTCAGGCTGTACACACTGTTTCAGCTTGGGTATTCTCTGAAAGGTTCTCCTCTGGTGTTGTCATTCTGGAGGTAATTTGAAAGTTTATAAGAGCTTGCTTTTACAAGAAGATGATTCATGAGATAACAATTATGCATTAACTATCTCATTAAAAAAAGGCACTTCTAAAATTTTAAAATCCAAATGATGGCAAATAATTCATTCCTGAGGTAGTCCAGCCTGACAGCTTCCAAAGGCATGTTTGCTCTCACCCTAATTGATCTTCACAGCAATACCCTAATTGATCTTCACAGCAATACCCTAAGATGGTCTAGTCAGTTCTTAGCCTCAATTTATAGGCAAGGAAAATGGCAGCCACAGTGGTGACTCAACGTCATGCAGGAATTACAGGTCCTCAAGTTTTACACACCCACTCTGGCAATTTGACCAGATCCCATTCCTGGGCTTCCATTCCCTCATGGGCACAGGGCTACCTGTGCTCTAGGCTTCATCTTGCTTTTCTTAAGAGCCTATACCATATTGCCTCTGCTTGCCCAACCCATGATGGACTCTGAGTCATCTATCAGGCAGCACCTCACAGTTACTCACTCAGAAACTAAAATACAAGAATGCCACAAGAGGAGAGCAACTGTCCTGACTACCCACAACTAATCAAATAAAAGCAAGATACAAAATTAGGCTATGAACAACTGAGAGCTTACACCCCTTTTACTGAAGAATATCAAAAGGAATTCTAATTCTGGTCTTTCTGGACTATAGAAGTTACTTCTCTCTTAGCCTGAGCTTCCTCACCTGTAGATTGTTACTATTACTGTAAGTCCTTTGAGCTCATGCTGATCACAAAAGAAGAAAATGTATTAACAGTGCAAGGCCCTTAGTGGAACCTTGATAAATATTTGCCATGGTGGACTAAACTTTATAGAAAAATAAAATGCACAAATTTTAAATGTATTATACAACAGAGTAGAAAACATATAACCCAATATTATAAATTGGATATCTTGATGTTAATTAAATACACAACTGTTTACATACTGCAGTTTATTATCTAAAGAGATATTTAAAACCATTTTTCTAGAATCATTCTAAATTACAATTGAGTCAGCCTCACAAAATATCTGAAGTATCAGTAGTTTGGACAGTTGGCAAGAAGATGGTACATTTAATTTATCAAAGAAACTGAACTTTTAAATTTTATGAAGCAACAAGTATATGTTGACAGAAAGTAAAGACAAGGAAGCAGGTAATCTTCTGAAGAAGAAAATTTGAGAAGACTGATTGGGGCAGGAAGTGGGCAATGAACAACCTGACTTGGGAGTGTAAAGTCTCCAGACAGTAAGATGGTGTCATGTACAGCCACTCATCACACCCCAGGGGGCCTAGGGCTGGCAATCAAGAGTTCTCTCCAAAGTAACTTGAGCATCCTAAGTCCTTACCCTCTGCAGAAGCTAAATTGTAAACTGCACTCACCAGTTGATTCTGGTAGGCTGTGACTGCTGTAAAAACTGTCTCAGGAAAGATGAACGTTCTGAATTCTTCTGACTTCAGGTTGAGCAATGAGGCGGTGTGGTCTTTCTTTTTAATGATATGTACCCGTGGCTGGTACTTATGCATTGAATTCAAAATGATCTACAACAAAGAGATGGGAAATTCTGACTTTTACATACTTAGCCAGTCAGAGAGTACAGTGAGACCAAGCAAAAACATTCAAATCTATAATTTCAAATTCAATTTAAAGATTAGAATCTACCCTTTCCATTCTCCAGGCAAATCATTTTTGCACACTTCTGCAAAGTCATCGCTGTGAATCACCTTTTACCAAAACTGCAAATAACACAGGTTACTTCCAAGGTCTTTTCTAAAATGATGAGGGAAAGGGAATGGGTCATCTGGAGAATAAGTTCTATTCATTTTATAAAATCAAGTCATCAAAATGCTTTTATTAGTTAGACCAAAAATGGATGTCTGAATTTTCTAAAATAAAATATATATATATATATATATATATTAATTATAGGAGGCCAGGTTATGATTTATTGAGGGGGGATAAAATAACTCAGAAAGGCAGTATGGTGTAGGACAGACATGGGTTAGAATCCCAGATCTTCCATTTTACAGCTCGTTAATCTTGGGACCAAAAGATCTCAACTCTCCAACCTCTAGTTTTCTCAAATGCTAAAACAAGGCTAACCTGGTAGGGCTGTGGTGAGGATCAGACAACATAACCCTGGTAAAGCATATAGAAATAGGGGATGCTCAGTGAATATAAACTCTACTATTCATAGGACCATTAGTAACTTCCAGTTGTAAAATTAAACCTGAAGTCTGGCACATGCAAACCTGAAGTGCTGCATGCCTCTAAGCCCAGCAACTTGGAAAGAAGGAGAACTGTAAGTTCAAGTCCATTCTGGGCAACTTAGCAAGACCCTGTCTCAAAATAAAAAATAAAAAGGATCGGGGATGTAGCTCAGTGATAGAGTACCCCTGGATTCAATTCCCCAGTATCTGCCCAGCCAAAAGATAAAAGAAAAAAGCTAAACCCAAATCACAGTGATGGCCATCTTCCATTCCACAGCTGATAAAAGTTGCCAAATTCTTAGAAATAATAAACATACCCTGTAAAAATGCAGCTAAGAAACTGTATTTTTATTTATCTTTCAAGTAAAATATAAAGCATTATCATTATGAAATGTGAGCCACAATACTCATTCTTACATATAAAAAGTTACCTCTTTCCCACTGTCACGCAGATAGCTACCTAAATCTCCAAAACTGGGTCTGTCTTTCCTGGGCTTGGTGGCTCACATTGTTTGCTTTCCTCCAAGCATAGGAGCAGAGAGCCTGGCTCTCATATTCACTTGATAAACAGTGTGGCAGGGCCACAGGCACTCAGTGTTGGTTACTGCTGCTGATACTGCAGCTGATGACTCCCATGCTCTCCTTCTAACATGGGTGTGGTGGCTGAGTGTTTCTCCTGACTGGCTTTGGCAGGTTAAATACTAGCTTATTGTGGGATAAACTGATATGCAATCTGCATTTCCAGATTAAATCAACCTCCAATCAAAAAAAGATTTTTAATTGCATCTGTACCGAACATGTAGACTTTTTTCTTATTGTCATTATTCCCTAAATCACAGTATAACTGTTTACATTATATTAGGTATTATGAATAAGCTACAGGTGAGCTGAAGTATATGGGAGGTTATGTGCAAAGGCTGCATCAGTTTATATAAGGTTCTTGAGCATCCATGAATTTTGCTATCCACAGGGGGTCCTGGAACCAAGCCCCATGGATATGGAGGGAACAACGTAATTGATCTCTGTAATCTCTCTAACTTGTAAGTCAAAATAAAGTAACAGGAAGGGCATTGAATTTTGCATATCCCACCTCTTTCTGACTCTAAACTAGAAGAGGAATAACTGAAACAAATTAGAACTTCAAATGAATTAAAATAAATTTAAAAAAAAAACAATGTCATCTCTGTATAGTGCATTTATTCCTGGCAGTTCATGCTACTGATCCTAATTGGTACCTAATGCTACCTAATCACAGAACTGGAATACATTTGAAATAACAGAAGAAGGCATTTGTCCCCTAATGCTGATATAAGAAAAAAAAATTCAACATTCCTCATACGTTCTACTAATTTTCAAATCATGTACTCACCAACCTACACATATACATACCAAAATGACAAAAAAAAAAAATACCCTAAACTTTAAATAACACTCTTTCCTCCACCTCCAATTGGCTCCAAGGCCAATTTCACTTGGGAATGTGTGCTGAACAGTCAAAGACCCCAGGGATTCTAACTCTGGTTACCATGCCCTTGTGGGACTAATAGAAAACTAGACTCTGCTTCATTGCAAAAATAAATTTCTGGGAATAGGAAATTGTTCTAAGACTAAAAATGCATCTGTAGTAGGGCTTCAGAACAGATTCAAAGAAGTTAGCCAAACAAGAGTGTCAGAAAATCTTTTGTTGAAATTTTCAGGACACACTCATTCTGGTGACAAAGGGTTATATTAAATTATGAAATTTTTAGAGCAAAAATGGATATAAGCAACCTTCTAAGGCAACCTTCTAAGTTCATCAAGAACTGATCTTGACATGAGCAGGTTAAAACCCAGAGCTCCTGAAATCCAGTGTATTGCTGTTCCCACCAGGAAGCTGACACTAGCAAGAAAGACATTTTAATTCCAGACAGCTGATCCCAAAATGAACAGTCAAGTCTTCCTGGAATGACCCAAATAATCCTTCTGAAAGCTTCACATGTGGAAAATACCAGACCCATAAAAGAATTTTCTTTCTCCTTGCAAAGATTTCAGTTGGTGCCCAAGAAATTTTAATATGAAAAACATTAAAAATGATTACTGACCTACAAAAAAATATCACTCAGATGCCTCATAAATTTTAACCTGAAAAAATATCCATGAATTGAAGCATCAAAAAAAACCCAATTAATAACGAAAGGAAGATATGCCAAAATCCATAAATGTCTGTACCTAAAACAAAGAAGCTTATTAACCTACTTTCAATATATCAACAGTGCCATCAACAGCCAGAAGTTAACCTGGTCTCCCTGACTCGCTGTTACAAACAAGGCCTGGGGGCAAAAGAATGGTGGTAACACCGAGAGCATTTTAGTTGGTTCCAGGTTCAATTCAACCATTGAAACTGTACCTAGAATGCTCTAATTAATTATCTACTTAAAAATATCTTTGAAAAAGATTTTGAAACACTTCCTCTAATTGGCAGATTCAATAAAAACTAAAATCTTAAGTAACAAAATACTTAATAAACAGACAAGAGAAAGAAAAAATAGTAATTCCTTATTAAAAAGAAGTCCACAAGTTTGTCTAAAATTTTCTTAATATAAAAACTGAATCAGAATGTGCATGTAAATTGTTATGTAGAACCACTGAATCACATCACAGACAATGCCTGAGAAAGGAATTTTGGCAAATGTGCAAGGGTCTCCATCAATGACTACGTGTTCTATTAACTACTGATAAGAGCTTATAGTTGTGATTTCTCTTTTTTTCCATATTTTAATGAACTCTCTATTGACAAAAAATAAATGCTTCATTTTTAATTTCAGAGATTCTCTATGTTTTAACATTTATAAAACTCTCCACAAAGGGGATACAAAATAAGTAAATAGCATTTCAAACTTATTTAGAAATAAAGCCCTTTTATTCTATTGCATCTCACATGAATGTGTTCTACATAACACACTTAAGGAAAGTCTTAGTCCCATTTCCTTTATGCTAAATTATTTGACACAGTACTAATAGAAATTAGATTCTTAATCCAAGACCAGTCTGCAATAGCCTCCTATGTGTACCTGGCTCAGGTGATAAGGCAGTTGCAGATGTGTTGGGAAACCCATGGCACAGAAGATCTCTGGGCCCCTCACACAGCAGTGGCTCATGACATCCCTGTAAATGGCTTCTTGACAAAAATCCATCAAGGTTCCCTGAAGAACTCATGAATGCTCTCATAGAATGACTCAGGGATGAAGGAAGGAAGGAAAGGACTGAGAGGACATTTTGGATGACTTCTGCATTCTATCCAGAGGAACCAGCATGGTCCAAGGCACCCTACTTAACGGTCCAAGGTACCCTACTTACATGGCCATGTTGATCCAGTTCATTGTTGGTAAGTTTCACCTTTTCAAAAGACACCATCTGTTTGAGTAGCTGCTCACCAGTAAAGGGAGAGTCTGGGTGCACATAGAGCCTAAAATCACAAGAAAATTTCATTGAGACACTTTTTAAAAATCCGTCTCTGTGAGTTGTACAATGTTCTCTGCCTAAAGGAACACATAAACCTCATATAAGTGGCCCATTTTGTTTGCTCTATATGCCTCAAATTTGTTAATGTAAGTAATGCTAACATATAATCCCAGCGGCTTGAGAGGCTGAGGCAGGAGGATCATGAGTCCAAAGCCAGCCTCAGCAAAAGCAAGGTGCTAAGCAACTCAACTCCCTGTCTCTAAATAAAATACAAAATAGGGCTGAGGATGTGGCTTAGTGGTTGAATACCTGAGTTCAATCCCAGGTACCCCTGCCAAAAAAGTAAAGCTAAAATAACTCTAAAACATCTCATATATTTCATGTACCAATGATCTAAAAGGGGTAATAATAAATTTTCTATTATGTGCTGAGCAAGCCATTTTTAAAAGATAGGTTTTCTTTCTATCTAGTCAGCTACTGGTCTGCGACTATGAAATACAAAATCATGTAGGTATTTTCAGAAGAAAAAGACCATTAATAGGAACTGTTACACGAGTTCCTATTACAAATATTAAAAAGCAAGGAAAACAAAGCATTTAAGAGAGGCAACAATTTTAGAGAATCCATTTGTTTATACTTAATAGTGACTCCATTTAAAGTCTATGTTCTTTGCAATCATAAGAACAGGGACATGAAGAATGCTTAATAATCCCCGGATCAGAGCTGAGAGTCCTGGTATTTCAAACACTGCCACCTACTTTCATCATCATCTGTTTATATGCTCACTAAATGAGAGTTTAAACAAGCTGCATAAGCTTTGAATTATTCAATCAATTCATTTGCAAACAGCTTTATCAAATAAATAAATAAATAAATAAATAAATAAATAAATAAATAAAAGTTTTGATGGAAAAAAAATCTATCATTTATTGATCCATTCCTACATGCAAAGCAATCTTTTGCTTAGAGCAAAATGTAGGTTATTTGTTTTACCTGCAACCATTACAGTATGTACAACTCTTTGTAAATGTCTATCCTGGTGTCTTCTTGACAAAACCTTTCTAAAATGAGAGGGAGATTACCAGAACTATTGAGGGGGGAAGGTGAAATCCTGGTTTCAACAGAAAAAAAAATTCCTAGGGATTGAACCCATGGCATCTACATGCAAAGAATGAGCTGTACCACCAATCTAGACCCCCAACCCTGAAAAATTTCTTTATCCATATAACAAGCTATTTATATGTAGGTTTCATATAGGATTCTTATAAATATAATTAAACATGAATATTTTGGTCAGGCAAAGCAAGAAAAAAGTCACAAGAACCTTTCCTTGTAACATTCATATACAGAACAAGAAGGCTATGCCATAGTTTGTCACACAAGAGGACTAAGAAAAAAGATGCGTACTCTCAGGCTGGAACTCACAAAATCCACCAAGCGCAAAGCAGAGAAAGCTAACAGCACTAAAGATTCTTGCCAGATTCACAGAAGAACTTTAAAGTCTTCAGGCATTTGTTGCCTGTTTGTTTCATTGCTTTTAGGACGAGTGCTCATAACTGCTTTTCAATTACAGAATTCAATTTTTTACAGCACAAACATGATAGCCTTTCAAATTTCATCGCTCTGAAGCTGCAATTGTTCCTTTCCTGCCCACTCCCCCAAAGTATAAAATTACTGAAAATCCTGGAGTTAATGAAATTTTCCTCTTTAAAGTATCATATTTGCTATACATAATCACATTAATAGAAACAGTGACCTATTTACATATGAATTACTTTTTAAAAAAAGAAATGTCCTATATGAAAATATAATATTATTTTAGATCAGGAATAATGTCTTCCCCATTACTATCAAATAATATTGTCGGGCATTATTTCTTCTGATTAAAAACAACAAATCAATGGACTTTAGTCTAAGATGAAGTGCTTCAATGACCTAGAACCATAAAAAATTCCACCATCAGTACAAAAATTCTCATTTCCCAAACTTCCCCCCTCTTCTTTGTGGAGGTAGAGAATACAGCAAACTATTTATTTTCACAACAATAAGAAAGAATAGTTGCTTAAATTACCTAGAATATTTTTATTCCATAATCCACTACACCTTTTTATCTAATATCAACATAAATAAACTGAAGTAGGATAAATGAAAACACATACAGGAAGCTCCTCCCCTTTTGAACCGTCCCCCCAACCCAGACTTAAAATTCCAGCAATAGCTTAAACATGCTTCAGTTAAGATAGTGTATTGGTACGCACTTTCTTTCTCTAACCAGAACAGATTAGTAACATAAACAAGACATGTCATATTTCCAAAGTCCTGCTGGCCTGCACTATTTCCCCATACCTTCAGATAGGAGGAAAATGCATGTTAAATAAGAGTGATTAACTTCTTAGAAGACTGGGAAAAACAAAAAGGAGTGCTGATTTATAAAAATAGTTAAGAAGAATCAGCTAAAATCTATCATTAAAAAATTTAAAACAATATCAAAATGTTCAGAAGGAAGCTCAAGAATAAAACTGAACTATTAAATAGAGATTACTAGTTCTATTGATTTTATATTGTAAATTGGTACATCTTGTTCAATTAAAAATATGAGTTGCAATTTTTAAGATTTCTTCATCCTAAATGTTATTTAATATACTGATTTGAAAGTGTAAGGAAGATGACCTTCCTAGTCTAGAAAACTGAAAAGCTCCTACTAATCTCTTCTCTAGTGCATTCAGCATACTTTAAACTCAGAAATGTGATCAACTATTAATTAAGCAGAATGCTCTATCTGAACTATATGTGTATGTGCAAATTGTGTTGATTCCGTGTCTTGACAAGGACTCCATACTAGATACATTTCAGTCATAACTTCAAAGTTCCTAAGTCTGCACATTTAAATAAATTTTTAGCTCTGACACCAATTTTCAACTACCACCAAAAAAAGTCATGAAACAATTTAAACACTATGAGATTGATGAACACAAAATATAAAGTCAGCTAATATTCTGTTTTATATTAAATTATAAGGTTAGATCCTGTAACTTCAGCTGTTACTATTCACAAATACATGCTCTTTTTCTTTTTCCAGAATGGTCATATGGGTAAAATATCAACAATAAAGGTTTGTATGGAATTTTTTTAAATGGGGTATTCCTAGAAAAATATTATTAGCAATGACTACCACATAAACACATATGATCCCTAATACATTAACTGAGTAATGTTTCATGTAAAGGAATATTGTTGAATTACATTCATCCACTAAAATTGTGGAGGGGAAAAAAGGGTTTGCTTTTCTTAAAATCTCTGAGCCCTTTATCTGTCAAAAACAACCAAATTTTACCAAAAGATATTTATTATGTGCAAATATAACCAATTACTAACAAATGTTCACTATAAGCAACCACTGTGCTAAAATATATTGTTCTGAAAAGAATTTTAGGGCAACCATTTCATTAGTATGTTTATCTATCTGGTTTTAAGTACCAATTAGCAATTAAGCAATTTTATACATAAACATATATCAGATGGTTCACATTTATAATAAATATTCAAATTAGAGAAAACTTTAAAATACAAGAAAAATAATATCAATCAATGCTTTCTCTATATGCAAACTGTCTTTCTTGGAGACTAATATATTTTCCATTCAACCCTGGAGTTTCCAGGTTTGGAAAGCCTTCATGCCAGAACCCTGCTTTAAAAACAGAGCTGCTTAAAATTCACACAAGCCAGAGAGACATTCTGCCAGAGAGGTTAATAACATTTTGCTCCAGCGAAATATCCAGAAGCACGAACCTGGCTGGCAGCGGCGGGTCCGCCTTGCCTGCCACCAGCCAGGAAGACCGGTGGTAGGCGTAGCGATACCTCTTGTTGTCCACGGGGACAATGTCCATCAGGACTATGTACTTGGCCTCAGGATCCACACCCGAAAACGACACCCGGATGGTTGGAAACATCCTCCTGACAAAGAGAGACAAAGAACCCGCCCTGTTCACACTTTCTAGTGAACTGACTTGAATTGGGAAGGGAGGGGAAGGATGGACTTTTATCCCTGTGCGTTCCCCTCCCCAGCTCACCCTTTTTTTCTTGTAAAGCTAGTCATATGAATATAGAGACACAACTTCTTCTAGAATGTAGATGATTTTAAGCGTTGCCTCTGGGCAAGTTCTCATTGCTAGGTGAAAGTTTTATGGTCCCCACCCCCGCACCCCCATGGAAGGTGTGCGTTTAGGGAAAATCCTGTTTTTTAATTATAGAGCGCATTCAGCTAGAGAGGACCCAAAGTCATCAGAACTGATCCAATCGCACAAACCACCCAGAAAAAGATGGGGGGGGGGCACCCTAACATTGGGGATTCCAGGAATGGATGTCCCAAGACACTGCGACTTGAGGGTACTGCAGGTATTACCCAGGGGTACTGACGCAGGAGCCTTTGCCGGATTCCAGCTGCCCCACAACCCCTGAGACTTCCTGCGGGCTGGAGTCTGCCCAGTTTCAGAGCCAAAGGGCCCACCGCACCAGCGCTCCTTGAAACAGGAAGTTTTTTTCTTTCAAATTTTATTTTGAAATAAATTTTTTAAAAATTAATTTTAGTAGTTAATGGAAGTTGGTGGCTTCTGCAAGTTGAGGATGATAAAAAGGAAGCTACCTCTTTCCCTTGCAGCACCCAGCTGCCCACGCTGAATTCAGGTATCCCTTCAGATCCTGACGCAGAACCCCAAACCTTCCTGGGGTGCAGGGACAAGAAGACCTCGCCCATTGTGTCCTTTGGGGCAGCGCATTATCAGTCTCTGTACATTCCTTATCAAGGCCCTAGTGGGGCTTCCCACAGCCAGAATCCAAAAATGCAAAAATCTGCAGCTTTTTTTAAATGCCAGTTGGCAGAAGGAAGGCTTCTTTCAGCAAAGCTGCTTCCCTGCTCCAGGACCAACCAGCTCTCAAATCCACTTCCTGAAAGCCTCTGAGCACTTCCTCCGCAGTCTCTTCAATTTCCTCATTCCCCACCCGCCAAGGCCCAACTACCTGCCCGACTTGGTGATGATCATTTCGGTGCCCAGCTCATGGAATTTGTCCCAGAGCTCCTTGGTTTCCAGGCTGCAGGCAATTTTGGCCATTTCCTCGCTGGGGATGATGGGGGTGGTTGGTATGAGCGGCTCAGTGCACAGAGAGGAGGAGGATGGGCTGCTACTGCCTCCACCGAACTCCCCGTGAGCATCCAGGCTGGTCAGCTCCCCCAGAGGCTGGGAGCAGGACGACTTCTCTACAAATTGCTCTGGAGGCAGAAAATACAGAATGACAGCTGACACGGTTAAAAACGGAAAATTTCAGGAAGAACAGCATTTCCAAAACAACACCTGGATTTGACTCTGGGAAGGTTAAACTCAGAAACTCCAGGATAGGGAAGATGTATCACTGTACAAAATGTACCTGAGATAGCACACCCGTTGCTTGCTTACTAAACCAAATAAGTGAGTTCTAGAACCATTACTCGTTACCAATATTACTGAAACTCACTTGGGAGAAAATGTGAGGAGTGAAGAAAGAAATAGTTAGTGATCCTGAAGGCTAAAATGCAGACTTTGTAGCTTGTGGGATGTGGTACCAGTCTTTCTCTAACAACCAAGACACTTCTCTCTTTGGAAATCAAGGGAGTGAAGATCAGTCAGTACCTTCACCACTTTGACAGGAATTCTCCTTCTCTCCTGGAGCATTCTCTCCATGAAAGGACAGGGAATTGGGAGAAAGGTGGGGATGTGATTAATCATAATAATAACAACTCCATTCGTCTGACTCTCAGTTTTCTAGACTTTGAGATGATAATGTTAGATTATAACAATTTCATAATCTCCCTCCCAGCCTGAGATCTTATGAGTGATGCCAGCATATAGCTTGTCAGAGCACAGTAGCAGACTCTTTGGGCCATTTTTGGATTAGGCTTTGAAAATTTCTGGAGAGGTGATATGTGTGATTTTCCCCCCTTCAAAAGGATTTTGGAAGTGAGAAAAACCACCTCAAACCCAGGCTAGTGGGGAATTAAAGTGGGGAGAGCAGAGAATGCTTCCCCATCCACCCTGAGGATGGAATACCACTGGATGATCCAAACATTCTCTTGCCCCTCTGATAAGAGCCTGGGACTACACCAGTCACTTTGATGGAATACAGGGGGACTTCTGTAATTGTCCCAATTATCTTCCATCCCTTAAAAAAGAAACTACTTGAATCTACAACGTGAAGCTGGTCTCCAAACATCTCTATTCTAAGTACTCTCAAGGACTGGGAGGAACAAGTTCTAACTGTATGTATGCACAGGTATACAAGGTAGGCATGTTTATATCATAAAATTCTCTGTTATTCTCATACATCTTCATGTGGGACAAACAAGATACAGAAAATGATTGCATTTTCTTCTCATACAATAATCATCTCATACAATAATCAACTCATATTTTTCTTGTCCTTGGTTATCCAGTCCTAATGTACTGGTTAAGTCCGGGGTTAGGAATTTTGTCTCTTTCAATTATTGGAAAATAAGAAAAATATTAAGGTCACTACTTAAATCCCTATAAAGACATCATTTAAATGCATTTCTCAAAATATCAGGAGAAGATAAAATTTGGGGGTGGCCTAGTTCCCTTTCCTGGAATTTGAAACAATCAGCGTGACAATTGATTTGATTATTCTGAATTTAAAAGCTCTAATGGTTCTTTTAAACAGTTTTAAAGGGTGAACACAGGATACATTGGACCCCCCACACACAGTGCTTCAATAAAGGTATCACGTTGTCTCATAACAGAACCTTTGGGTGTTCTCTGGCAGGAGTCCTTAGCTTACAGTTGAACTGGCCAGTGCAAGAAAGAACACCTACCAGTTCTTGCTGAGCTCTTTTCAAAAGCTAAGAGGATGCTCATTTTAAGAGTATATGGGAGGGATCAGGTGGAGGGGTTGAGGAGGGCTGGGAATGGCTTTACAGTATAGAATTTAGAAATTTGGATAGAAGATAGCTTTTCTCAGAACAATAAATAAAGAAGTAATATGAAAATGACAGTGCGACTGGATCTGGCGTGTTCCCCAGTTCACTGTCTACACATCTTTTAAGAATTTTTAACCTCAGATTCTCTTTTCCTGCTAGGTACCAAAATGAGATAGGGAGTTCATAAAGAATTCAGGGCCCCTCTAATTAGAAATGAATAATGGTGGGAAGTCCCACAAAAAAAGGACTTTGAAATTGGTCATTAGGTTTCTTCTAAACAACTGAGTTTTCATTGGTTGCTCCCATTTCTTCAACAGATTTTGATGGAAGATAGGTGGGAAGAACCAGAAAAAGGAAGTGAGGACTTCAAAGGAGAGGCTTTTTGACATGCTCTTTCCTAAAGATCTTCTGTTTCATTTTTCTTGGTTCCCATTGCTAGGGATTTTAGTCTCTGGCCTCTCGGTCTAAGCCCTTGTTTTTCATCTCTAATACTTCCTTTCACATTAAGATTACTTTGAATATGATATTAAGATTATTTTGAAGAGTGGAGGAGGATAAGGAGGAGAAAGTAAACATTGGAGGAGAAAGTAAAATAGAAAAAAATTACCTTAAGTTTGCTATTTATTTTCACTATATTAGGTATATGAAGTGATTAGGATATGTGATAATTATTTACTGAGGACACCGTAGTGTATGAGAACATTTCCCTCTCCCTCGACTGTAAAGGGATTTTAAAACAATTATCTTGGGCATTTTGTTTCCCACACAACTCATTTGTGCTAAGGAGAACATAACCCCTACTTTCCCTTTACTCTGAGCCTAGTGACTTCTATAAATGGCAAAGGTTGTTAAACAAACATTATAACTAAAAGTTGAGGAATTTGGGAAATGGTTACTGGTTAATGTTTTTGCCAACCTCAAATGAAAATGATGACAGTTACAAAATGAGTTTCACTGATAAGTGTGGGGCTTCTGTAAAGAAAATGGTTCATGCGGCTTAATCTACAGCACTTCACAGCGGCGTTAAGGGGTTGGCTCCGTTTAGTCTACTCACATTGGAGCAGAAACAAAACCAAAACGGTTTATTGTGAAATAGTTTGGCTTCTCCTTGGTTTCAAATGCACAAGTAGGTGTTACACGCACCATAAATCCTGTGGTCTTAACGGGGGTTTTATTATTATTTGTCCTTGAATATTTTTATCCCAACAAACGCAACACTCATACGCCATACGTCCGATTTGACATCGGGATCTAGGTAAATAAGGACAGCGACTAGCCCAATCTGGGGATGTCATACCCTTGGTGTTCAACATACTGTGAAGCCTCCAAAGAAAACTTGAGTGGAGAAGGAAAAAAAAAAAAAAAAAAAGTCCCTCCGGAGACCCGCCCCGGCGGGTCAGAAGCGCCACGAGCCAGGAAAAACGGCCACACTTGCCGCCAGACTCGCGAGTCGCGCGGAGTGGCCAGGGGACAGACGGATGCTCAGCACTTGCCTCCCCTGTCCGCATGGACAGTCAGGCAGTCCAACTTACCCAGAGGTTTGATGGTGTTCTCCGCTGCCTCCTTCTCCTTGGAACCGCCACTCGACATGAGCGCGGCGATGGAGAAAGCGTTGGCCCGGGAGGACAGCTGGGGCTTGGGCGACGCCGTGAACTCCATGGTCCCTGGCGCGCGGTCCTGGCCAGGGACAGGGCCTACCGAATTGCCGTCCAGCTTCTCCAAAGACAAAGACCCGAAACAGCTCAACGTTTCCGAGTGCAGTCACAGCGGAGCCTGGGACTTCAGAAGAAACAGCTCTAAACTCCCCAGAGCGCCACACTGGCCTCTCCTCTCTCCCACCGCAAAGCGCAAGAGCCACAGAGACTTCGAACCAGCTGAAGAGGAAGGGAAAGAAGTAACCACAGACTTAAGAAGGTGCGCAAACTGCCCGGAGCGCGGCAGAAGCACAGACTGCCTGAAGCCGGAAAAGAACATCAGCTGCTGCGGAAAGCCCAGGGGTCAGCGACACCCCCTCAGCGTTCTTCCTCCCTGCCTCAGCTGGGCACAGCCGGACCGTCCCAGACTGCCGGGAGGTGGCGAGCGGCGGTTTGGAGCTGCGAGGGCGCCGGCACCTGGGAGCCCGAGCTCAGGCGTGCAGAGCCGGGCGAGGCGCGACGGACACTGCGCTCGGGCACACGCTACCCTGCGCCTTAATTTGCTGGCGGTGGCTATCCCGTAGGCCCGCAGCCATTCAGCGCTGTTTCACGTCACCGCTTCCTGATTCTGCCACTGGGGGCGTGGCCGCAGGCCGGGCGGGGTGGGCGCGCCTGGGGTGCGGCGCCCTCGTGGCTGTGCGCTGTCGCGGGCCCACAGTCCGGTCCCAGTTCACTGCAAGGGGTACTGCCATCAGGATGACACAGCTACAGCAGACACTCACTCTTGACCTTGCGGTTCTGGGGCGGGAGGACGGTGCGCGCTGCCTGGAGAGGGCAATTTTATCACGGCCTAGGACCTGAGATGCGGGCGTGGAAACCTCGGGGAATTCTCGCTTCTTCCGTTCTTTTTCTTACTGGGTCTCAAAGTTTCAAAAGAAAGTTGGGCAGCGCTAAGTAGAACGGAAACCGGCGCCACTGAGCTGGCGCTAATCCGCCAGGTCCCGGACTCCCACTCAATGGTCCTCTATCTCCTGACCACGGGGTTGAAGAAATACAGCCCTAAAATAGAAACGCTGAGGGAGAGCTGCGAGCTTTTGGCAAAGGATGCTGAACTCAAAACCATGGCTTCTGCCGCGCCTTGGTGCGCCTCTAGCCTAGGGTTTCCATTCCCGAGAGGAACTGTGGAAAGTGAGACGCCGGCCTAAGGGAAAGCGAGGGTCAGGGGCGCGGAGCCCTGCGGGGACCACGCGACGCTCAGTGGGAGAGTATGACCTTTACAACGCCCGGCCTTGGAGAAAACGGAACCGTCTGCCTTTGCAAACTCGGTCGCGGCCAGAGCTTCCCACAGCCTCGTGGGGGGCGTCCTGTTGGCCTTGCACAGCCTGAATAACTCAAATTCTCCGAATTCGCAGGGTAATCCGCTTCACTTGGAGCGGTGTAAACTCAGGCTGACACACACATTCAAACTATAAATGTAAATATTTGCCCTCCTTTCCAACCAGTTGGCCTGGCGATTAAGGGCCTCTTGGTAGGTCTTAAAAGAAAAGGAAAAAAAGAAAAACAGCTCCTTTTTCCCATCCCCCGCCCCAATTCCTGAAGTAAAGATTTGCGGGAAAACCGAAAGTCCAAATAGTTGTCGAAAACATTTGTGTAAACAAAATGATGCCATCTGGGAGAGTTCTGATTCAAGTCTTGGTTATTTTGTATCAATACTTTTAACAAAGTTCTGCGTTCAGATGACAAAAATACGTACAATGATATCTTGACTCGAGTGCAAAATGTCTATGTAAAACTGGGAGAAACTAGTAAAACTATGGACTTAGGTACCTCAAAGAGTTCACACCGTTGTCTAATTCATCCCTATTTGCTTTTCGCGGTCCGTGTGGCGGAACGGCTTGTCATCCCTGCAGTCCATTCCACTAGCTAAAGGGAGATCGCTGTACAGGACCCACACTCTATGCCCGAGTCATGATCATACCGTGGCCCTACAGCTGTGACTGGGCTGCTCCTAGATATGTCTGAGGATTAGTTTCCATTCTTGAATTTTTTGCTGGTTTTGGACAACTCAGACCCAGTCCAGATCCTTCGTTTATTAAAGTCTCCACTCCAAACTGGGAATGGTGGTGCACACCTGCAATTCTAGTGCTGCGGAGGCAGAGGCAGAGGCTGAGGCAGGAGGGTCACAAGTTCCAGACGAATCTGGGAAATTTACTGAGACCCTGTGTTGAAAAAAAAATTAAATAAAACTAAAAAATCACCACCCCACACACCCTTTCCCCTCCTAAAACAGCACCTTCTCAAGGTGACATTTTCTTCATGTGAATGTAAGGCATATACTGTTTTTTTGTTTGTTTGTTCGTTTGTTTCAAATGCTAGACCTTGGTACATACTTTAACAGGGTTTAGAAAATTTCATTGGCTGGGTTTTGTTTTCCAGAACTTGTTGTAGAATTATATCTCAATTTAAAAAGCAAAAATCAAACATCACCATTGCATTTCTACACAGAGGAAAAGCTGTGCCTTATGTATCTTAATGGAGTGGAGTTTGAATAACATCATGAGAGGGACATTTTCAGAAAAACTGATGAGCAAAGGGAAAAGTGAATGGACATTTATCATTTTCTACCTCCTTTCTGAGCGTTGGGCAACCTTAGCCCAGCTCTTGTGGGCAGGCAATCCCAACTTTTCATCCTACTAAAAGTAACACAGGAAATAAGAAAGGCTGAGTAACTGGAGGAGGCAGGCAGCAGACTAGAGGAATTGAAAAGGCTACTTGAAAACAAATCTGGGTGCAATAGGTAAGCCATTTGGGCATCCCTAAGCTATGTATCTTGTTGGTGTTGAAACCTCAGCAGTAAAACATATGCTGCAGCATTATTATCGGGGGCATACTGTCCCTCCTCTTAGATTTATTGCCTTTAAGAATCAATATGGTGCTATAAAAACGGGGAACCAGAGCTTGGCAGAGAGGTGCTGTCAAAGGATGATTAAAAGCTCTCCATAAGCAGAGGGTACTGTGTTCTAAGGTCCCTTCAAAATCCCACTCTTGGCACAGGTTAACAGGTAAAACCACTTAAGGAATTGAAACAAAGCAGTCACATTAACACATCCCTCCAACTCTTCCCAGGCTGATGGCAGACCTGGGGGCTGCTTTGGGTATGGAAAAGTTGCATTAGAATTAGTGAAGTTTTTGAATACTGGCTTTAACAAACATCAGCTTTGAGACTTGATAGGTTATCTAAACCTCTCAAAGTTCAATTTCATTATCTACATTAAAATAGGACCAATAATTTCTACCTGGCTGATCACTCTATAGATTAATGAAATAAGGTATAATGTACCTAAAGTATCCAACACATAAGTAACAGCAACATTTACTCCTGTACAAACAGACAACACATAGTTTTAATTACATTAATTTTTGAACTGCAGTTTTTTGATCGCAAAATCTTAATCTCTCATGTTCATATAGAGCTGTGTAGACAGTTTTGGAATGTACACCGAAGAGTGAAGCCACATGATGGTATTGAACTGTTATTTATTAAAGCCTAGGATTGCAAAATTTTTGTTATACGTTTGAGTTTAGTTATATGGAACACTGGAAGATGTCTCCTATTATACAAGTCGCGGTTTCAAATTTTCATTCGTAGCCTCCAGAACTCAGGTTAACCGATCCCGAAAATTGCCTAGAAAAAAATGTTTCCCGCTTCTAATGCAGAACCCTCCTGTTGGAGCTTCAGGAACCGGTCCGGGTAGATCTCACGGACTGTGTGCAGGCTCCAGGGCCGGAGTTGCTCCTGGGCGGCGGGCCAGGTTCCAAATAGAGGCCGCCGCCTCGCTGCTGGTGTTAGCCACAGGAAAGGAGAAAAGAGATCCGCTTCTTAGTACACGGGCAGCTACTAGAGAAGGTGGCCCCAGATCCGGTCCACATCCTCCTTCCAGCTCTTTCCGGTAGACGCTTGAAAAGCAAAAGTAACGGGTCTTGGTGCCTTTGGATTTATAAATTCGGTTTCCAAAACAGGAAAGATGCCGGGAGCGCTGTGCGGAGAGTGCTGGAAGCCCTTTCGGGGACCGCTGCTGCGCGTTCCCAGGCGCACTAGAGCAGCGCGCGGCCCCGTGCCGGCCAGAGAGCGCGCAGCGTGGCCTCGGATTTCACCGCTCCGCCGGAGTGTGTTAAAGCCTTTCCTCCGCACAGTCCTAACCTGGGATCCCACACACACCTCTGTTGGGTTAAATTTTCTCGAACCCAGCGATCCCAGAGAAGCTAGCGCCTACGTCCAAGCCCAGGCCGCAAGAAGTGGCCCGAATATCCAGGTCTTTGGCAACTCCTGTGGCCCCTGGGCCGCACCTCTCAAGACGCCCTTGTCCAATTCCTTTTCTAAGGCCGAAGCAGAGAGCCAACTCCGCTAGGGCTGTGGCTGAAGTTTGTCATCGGACGTCCCTGGTGATGTGTGTGTGTGCCCGCACCTTGGGCCTGACCGGTATCTCACACTCACTGGTGCAACGAGGAAAGGGATGTCGGTGTGGCCTGAAGCAGTTCGCATCATCTCTAGGGTAAAGGTCTAGAACCAGCGGTGCTGCGATGTTAACCCGCCCGACCTTAGGCTTCGGGAGGCCAGCTGTTGCGGGGGCACGTAATCTCCATTGCTAGGCTGCGGGAGACTGCGAGCTACTCCCCACCCAGGCTGTCTGGTGTGCCCCCTCCAAGCCTCCACCGGGCCCCACCGCTCGGCGTCTTGCGGCCTCCCGGCCTCCTAGACTCCCCACTTCCCGCACCCAGGTCTCAGAGCCTGCTCATAGTACAGCTCTCAGGGTAGCGACCCTTTCTCTTCCTCCCTGCGGCCACTCTCACCGCTGTTCGTCCGCAAGGAGCTCTGGACCACAACAACCAGCCTTCGGTGCCCCTGGCAGGGAAGAACATGAGCCTTAGCTTTGGATGCAAAACACGGGCCAAAAAGTGTGAAGAAAATTCTCTTCTGACCCTGTACGCACCGGAACCCAGATCTATTCTCCCCCAACCCCTGCACCCCAACCTCCTCCTCCTCCTCCTCCCCCCTTCATCCTCCTCCTCTTCCTCTACTTCTTCCTCCACCCACGTTCCCACTGTCCTTCTCCAGCCCTCCTTTTGGGCCATCGCAGCCTTCCCTCTCTCAACCGCCCAACTGTTGGTGGATGCTATTTAAAATTTAGGTATCATACATCATGATTTTCTGAATGAATTTCGTTTTAAAAAATATTTCATTAAAATGTTTTCTTGATTATTGGGTTTTCTTGGCGCCTTCCTAAATTTTGGGTTCTTGATTCGTCCCGGGGCTGTCATAAAGGGTTAAGAATTGGATCGAAATCACGCTGATAATAAGCTGTTGAGCGGGAACTCCAACGCAGATCTACAACTTGGAAAGCGGTTGCTTCTGCCACTGTGGCGGGCACTACCAGCCTATTAAGTAGGCACCGCCAAGACCAGAAGCAAAGAGGCCAGAGCACGCGTTGCCTGCTTGGGGATGAAGGATCTGTGGCCAGGTTCTCCATCCCGTCCTGGCGGTCGCGTGGGCACAATGGATGGCTCAAGCCGCCGCCAGACAGTCAGCCTGAAGGTTCTTTATGATCCGCCATTTAAAAATAAACAAACTCAAACCAAATGAGTTCTTAAAAGAGAAACTAAAGGTGTCTTACTAGCGTCCTTCCTTAGGCAAAGTAGCGCCTGTTTTGGAGATGTCATCCAGTTAAATTTATAGTAATGGCGCCTTTTGGGAAGATGATGGAGCCCCAGCCAACAAATATGCACGCTCTCTTCTGGTGATGACGGAAGTGTCTTCATATATTTTCCAGGCACTTCCCACCTTTGATCTTTAGGAGACAGAGCCAGCTGTTTGGTGACAATCTATCCACATCTCTGTCAGGAGATTTTGGGAGATCAAGGTGAAGACCTTAGCAGAAGTAGCCTTTCTCTTTCTCTGCCACCAACTCCCACAGCAAGTCATCCTGAAGCCATGGACTGAAGTTCATATTATTCCCAGCAGTGGGAAAATTCATCCATTAAGGGTTTGGATACCAATTCACAAATATCAATGTTACAGACAATTTGAAGCATATACATGAACAAAGATGCATGTATCTAATAAAAGATGAAGAATGCAGTGAATTGTTCATTCACCAATATTACCTAGTTTTTACTCTGGACTGGTTACTGTGTGAGACCCAGGGAATGGAACAGTGATTGGATCACTAAAATTTCTGCCTCATGCAACTCACAGTCTGGTGAGAAGCACTGATAATATATATATGTAAACATATACAAAACACAGAAATTATGATAAACATTCAAGGATGGTAGAAAGAGACTTAGAGAATTCAACCTATTTGTAGGTATTCATTCGTACTGGGCCTGGTACTGGCTTGTTGAGGTGGAATGGGATGCTAAATTTGCATATGATCCCTGCCTATCCAGGGTTCAAGGTCTAGCTTGGAGATGTATTTAAAAAGCATCAATATGGAAAAAGTACTTTATATTTCCCTCAATGTTTTGCTAAAAGAACTCAGGAGGAAAGGTATAATGACTTAATGTTAAATACACCTAAGATGAACAATTTTAATAGAAGCCTTTGCAGAAGAAGTGTTGGAGTCTGATGTCAGGCTGTGCTGCAGTTCTTTCCACACCTGTAAAATATGGTTATTGATGAGACTACCTACACCAATGAGTTTGTTGTGTAGATTAAATGAAGCCATGTCAGTGTAAGAGCAAAAGATTTCACACACATTACTATTGCCAAGACTGGAACTGAGAAGTCTCCTTCTTAATTCAGAGATGATATAAATCAGATCTGATCAAGAAAGTGTGTTCAAAAGTCAGTTTCAACTCAGCCTTTAAAGGGTCTGAGAAACAGTCTTCTCTCTGGCTTGTGTATGGGGTTTCAGGAGCTCTGTGTTAGGGGCTGATAGAGAAATGCATGTGGTGTTAAGTGGAAGCCAGTAGGCTCCCTGCAGATGCTGGGACAGGAACCCGCTGCTGTGAACATCCTAGCTAGAATGACTGAAGATCACAATCTGCCTCACCATTGGATGAATTGATTGAATTTTTTTTTTTTGGTCCGTTAATTCAATTCCTTCTTTGAGTGCATTTGTATACATTTTAAGTCTGGGATACCAGCTTTTCAATGCATTACAGAGAGCATTTTTTTTCTTGTGCACTCAGTGTGTGCCAGGCTTTGCACTAGATACTTGCCATGAAATATATAATGTTGATTTACAAGTCAGGTAGTGTTATTATGTGCATTTCAAAGTTGCATGAAATGAGACTCAGAAGGCTAAATAACACTTGCTCAAGGGCACATGGATAGTTTCAGGGTGGAGTCCCTGGTCTGTGTGACCTTTGTTCACTTCTCAGTCTTAACCTCCACTCCACATGATTTCTACCAGGAGGTAGATTTGCTGGATTTTTTGCTGGGAGGAAGGGGCTAGATTTTCTTGGTCTGTCTATAAGTGGCAGTGTCAGAGTCCAGAAACACGTGCATATCTTTGTTTCCTGCCCTCAGGGACCCAAGACTTTAGCCAAATGTGGTCAGTTGTGATTTGCAAGTCCAGCGTCCAACTTCCCGTGCAAAGCAGAAATGAACCAAGTAAAGGTCTTTCGCAGTTGCACTTGGACCTCCAGTCCAGTCAAACTTTGTAAATTGTTTTCTTTTCTAAAGGACATTACTTAGTAATCTGCACGTTGTCCTAGGGCAGCAAAGATGTCGGGGATGGGATGAGGAAAACTGGGTGGTGGTAGGGGGAGAGGACATAATCTCAGAGCTGCAGGCAGTCTATGCGGGCTCCCTGCCTATGGTGCTAGCTTCCATGTGGCCCGCGTGCTGACAGGGCACCCGGTGCCGCAGCGCTCGCAGTCTACGAAAATCCCCAAGTGTTGGAAGAGAAAAACGACTGTCATGGTGCGAAGTCAGCTTTGTCCTTTGCTGGTTATGTGACCCTGGCCTGTCTGAGTCTTGGTTTCTTTAACTGCGAAGGTAGAGGACGTGTCCTTGGTGTGGACCTCATCAAAAGGCTGTGCGGATTGTATAATACGATATGCAACGCTTCTTGCAAAGAGCCAGGCGCCGGCTGAGCGCTTGCCCTAATTAGGGCGATGAGATCGTAGGAGGCAGACACTTCCTCTGCAATGGAGGGGCGCCGCGGACACATTGAGTCAGGGGCTTAAAGGCGTGGTCTCACTCACAAATTGGGTCTGGGATCTGTTGGCTCCCCGCCCCCAATCCACTCCATCTTTAGCATCCTTCCTTGGTCCCAGACCTCCACCTTGGACAGATCAAGGCAGCCCAGAATCAAGGGGACGACAGCACCTTACGCCTGGCTCTAGAGGTCAACTCTCTTAGTTCAGACTTCTCCCAGGCCGACGCTGTCCAGGTCCCTACGAGCGACTAAATGGTCTCCTCTCGCAGTGCCTAGATCCCTCTCAGATCCGCGCTGCCGCTCATCCGGGACCGGAGACCCGAGACTGAGCCCAGGGCTGCGGCTGCCGCCACCCCTGCGGCGGAGATGCAGTCGCCGAGTTAGAACCCCCGCCACTGCGGGTCCATGCTTAGCCGGCGCGGTGACGATGGCGCTGGCGGCGGCGGGGGCCTTCCTTTGGCTGCCCCGCCATTTAATCAGGGCTATTATCAGACTCAGCTTGCTGGATGGCGCCGGCCGAGCTTTACCCCCATTAGCACAGGGCAGAGTGGGGGTTGGGTCCCGAGACCGCGGCCTGTCCGGGCCGCAGCTGCCGCGCTTCTGGGGTCTGATGAGAAAGGAGGACCGAACGGGTCTGGCCGCTGCAAGGGCTGTCTCAACCCGGCTGTTTTCAGGCTGACATTTTATGAGAATTTTAGTCCCTAGCTTTCCATCCGACGTTGACTACAGTTTGTAAAATTGAGGTATAATCCCTAATTTTTCTGAAATTTTAGTTTTCTCATCTAAAAAAAATAAATGGGTCTCGATAGAAATTTAACTAAAGGTTGTAAAGATTAAGATGAGGCGTCTTTAAGTGTTATACGAAGGATCTAGTACGAATAAATGTTGTTACTACTATGATCACATTAGAATTTAGCTTTTTTAAAGTCCCTTTTTATTATTTGTTTAAGAGGAAAGGGGAGAAAGGGACCAAGGTTAAATGTCTCAAAGAAATTCAGGGATTAAAAACTTAACGAACTTCCCCACAACAAACTGGGTTCAGGTTTCACCTTTGCGTTGTAACCTGTGTGGAATTGGACAAGTCACTTCATCTCTCTAAACCTCATTTGTCTTCCATGTAGGATAGATGGAGTGCTAGCACCCACATGATTAGACTCTGGAGCACATTAAGTGAGATGGTATTTGTGAAATGCTGATCACAGTATAGACACTCCCTAAACAAAGGATATTTCCTTTTTGTTATTAGCTAAATATTTTTACAAACCACACACTTCAGACTTTAAAATAAAAATGGGCTGTGTCCTGATCCTAAAGGGTATTTATGTCCAAGCAATGGGCTGTGTCCTGATCCTAAAGGGTATTTATGCTTATGTAGGGTGCTCAGGTTTAGGCTTGTAGAAAGAGTTGTGAAACACCCACCAGCATCTTCTGGCCTCTAGTTTCCTCTTTGCACTTCCAGTACAATGCCCTATTGACCTTTCATTTAAATATAGAAGCCCAGCATTAGAATAAGTCACCATAATTATTAGATGGCTGGTAAAAGTAAACAAACAAGAACAACAATAAAAACTAGCAATCATAACAACCTTGTATTGTCAGCATAGTTTCTAATCAGTAAAGTGTAATTAGTAGTAAAACAGAGCTAATTATTAAAGTGACCTTCTAAGAAGTGAATGTTTGTGAATGGTCCTTAAGTGGGATATGCTGGGCACACAGCCCAACCCTGTGGATTGCATAGGGATTCTTTCTGTGCTCAACTTCAGCCAGGACTGGCTTCAGCTCTCCAGCTCCAAAGCATAGCTCTGCTTTTGAATTGACTCTCTTCCTCTGGCATGTAAAACAAATGGCTCATAATAATAGCTAATGTGTTTCAAGTGCTTGTATGTGCCAGGAGGCAGCCTAAGCAATTTAGCTATATAATCTGATTGATTTTCCCCATTTTACAGATGAAGAAACTAAGTTCAGAGAGATTACATAATTTAACTATAAATCACACAGCTCGTAGGGGTGGTGAAGCATTGGCTTGAACTATTGTCTCCCTTTCTCCCAAAGCTCTTAAGCCCAGGTCCCCCAGCATCATCCACACTCTACTCTATGCTGTAAATTCTTATCCTCTAAAAACACTTTGAAACTGATGCAACTCACTGAGTCAGTATGAAAACAAACACACAAACTCAGAAAGCTCCTCTGCTTCTAAGGAGGCACCTAAGGGTATGCAATAGCTGGCAGGGGTCTAAGGGTCCCTATTAGTCAACCTGGCTTCTTATCAGACCCTCACCTTTGAGCCACCATTTACTCTTTTGTAAAATGATTGCACACTTCTTATTTTGTATACCTGTGGGTCATCTTGAATAACTAACATTTGGTGAGACCTAATGTACGTCAAAACCCGTGTGGGTATTCTTTTATTCATCATTTCATTTTAAATGTATTTCATAAATTTCGCTTTGTAATAAAAAATCTACTTTGTTGGGCTTTTGAAATAATCCAATGAAACAAATACCTGGAAGTATTTTTAGAAAGAGCTTATTAGAGGCTGGGGATGTAGCTCAGTTGTAAGGCAAGCACAAGGCCCTGGGTTCAATCCCTGGCACCACCACCACCAAAAAAAAAAAAAAAAAAGAAAAGAAAAAAAAAAGCTTATTAGAAATTATTATTGTTTATTTTAAACATTCAAAAAGATGCATTTCTTAGCACAGCACTTTTTCAATGTGTGGTTCTAGGTCTCCCTAAATTCAGAGCACCTAAAAGTTTTGTGTATGTCTGGGCTCTACTTAGTTGTTGGAACAAGGCCCCTGAGGTTGAGGTGAGAGAGAAAATCTGCATTTGAACCAAGCTCTCTCAAAAGGATGATGAACTCCTAGTCTTCCATGGTACCACAGTCTTCCTTCCGGATACATTTAGTTTGGAATTTGACTAGCAAAAAGAGAAACAAGCCTTCTGTGATGATAAAAAAAACAAAAAACCAAAAAAAACCCCACACTGAAATCTGTTACTTTCATAATTTCCCATCACATCTTTAACTTGAGGGAGGGGCTTCTGGTCTGTTTCTCTCATGGGTCATTACTGGAAGATCATGATCAACTCTGGAACTTGAGAAAAGAAAATTCACCAACAACCACCCCACAGCCCCCCTTATATAGAGGGCAATGCTGCAGGTGACTCTCCTTGGCTTGGATTACGACAGAGATCAAGACATTCCAGAGTGTTGGAAAAGACCAGAATGTCATTAAAATGCATCCCAACCTCCACTTTATAGATGAGGACATTGAAAATTGAAGCCTGGGTCAGGGAGTGACATGCCCAAAGTCACACTGCAGGTCAGGTCTTTGAACCCTGATTTTAAATTAATGCTTGACATGAGTCTCTTTGACACAAACTATCCTTGGTGGTAGAAAGCCTTCTCATTACCTGTTTGGTTTCCTATTTTATGCAACTATACCTCTCCAAGTGGTGACTTACATATATTTGGGCTTCTTAGTGATGATTATAAAAACCACTTGATTGCTGTGAGAATTGAAATTGAATTTTGCATCACGGCTTCATTTGGCCTTGAGCTGGGAAGAAAATTGTCCTGGTTTGCCTTGAAGGATTTGACTTCTGGAGGAGTTCCTGGTCATCTGCATCACACAATAATCACCTTTGGATTTTAAGGTTGACAGATCTGCATTTTTAATTCTCTATTTTGTGGGAGGAGGGCAACATTTTCTTTTCTTTATCTGGCAACATTTACATATGCCAGATAAAATATAAGCATCACAAATGAAACAAAATTTTTAAGGAAGGGAGGTGGACTGAGATGATGTATTTATCAATTAGGAGTTTATATTTTGAAGAATGTGAAATTCTTTTCAATCTGGTTTGAACAATAAGAAGTATTTGTTGGCTCATCCACTTCAGTAGTTGAGGGATAGCTTCAGGTAAAGCATGTTCCAGGACTCAGAGGAAACCTTTTGTGCCTTGTTCCTGGCTTCTTGGTCTCAAGTGTGTTTGTTTTTGTTTTTTGTTTTGGTACTGGGGATTAAACTCAGGGGCACTTAATCACTGAGCCAGATGTCTAGCCCTTTTTGTATTTTATTTAGAGACAGAGTCTCACTGAGTTGCTTAGAACCTTGCTAGATCCTCCTGCCTCAGTCTCCAGAGCTGCTGGGATTACAGGTGTGCACCCCTTGTGCCCTGCTCTCAGTGCTAATTTTAAGCAGGTTTTACTCTGGGGTCACAGGCTGGCTTTGATGAATCTCATGACAACAGTCTTCCTTGTGTGCACCTGTTAGGAAAATCTCTTTCCCTCAGCAGACCTGCAGAGAAATAGTTGAGGAAATACCTCTTTATATCTCATTGACCCTGATTTAGGATCAAATCATCTCAATGCCCCACTCCTAGAATTTGAAGCCAAGCAAGTCCTCCAGAGCCACATGACTGAGACCAGGCTAGGCATGAATTCACTAGGGAGAAATGAGATTCCTATTGATAAGAGGGGGAACAATGGTCATGGGGAGAGCATTTCTAGTGGTCCACCAGGGAAGTGGGAAAGACAGGGAATGTCTTTACCCATCACTATGGTTTATTTCCAGGTTTTGAAAAGACTGGGGTAACCAACTCAACACAAAAATCCCTGCAGTGGTCCTAAGTGGCAGTCAGTGAAGACAGGTCCCCAGTGGATCCTGTGCTCCATTTCCTTTGGGAAGAACCTGTGTCCCTATGCTAGTTGCAGGGGAATTCAGGATGCCAAGAATGAAGGAAGCACAAGGTGGTCAGGTGGCAGGAATATAAAGTGTCAATGCCAAAATAGGGATCTTGAAAATCATCTCTTGTCAAACTTTTCATTTTAGGGGCATCCTGAAGAAGTCATAACCACACTCAAACTTGTGAAATTTTGCTTTAAGATTATATATATATCATATACATGAGATATATATTTAAGTTATAAATATATAAATACATTTATATATAAAATATACAAACATATAAAATATTTAAATTACAACTATATATCATATATATACATACATATATATATTTTTTTATTTTCAGGAAACCTGGACTGTGTTTTCCAAATACAGTTTCACAGAACACAGGTCGCTTTAGATGTTCAATCTGTTGCACATCCTGAGAGTTAAAATGGTTTTTACATTTTCAAATGGTTGGGGAAAAAAATCAAAAGTAGAATAATATTTTGTGACATGTGAAGATCATATGAAACTCTGTTTCATTGTCCACAGAGTTTTGCTGCAGGGGTTGGCAAATGTTTTTTGCAAAGGGCCAAAGAGTCACTGTTTGGGTTTTGCAGGCCGTTTTCTGTCGTGATGATTCCCCTCTGCCTTTACAGCATGAAACAGCACAGACAATACCTAAACAATCGAATGTAACTCTGTTCTGGTAAAATTTTATTGTGGACACTGCAATCTGAATTTCATGTAATTTTTAAATATCACATCTATCTCTGTCTCATATTTATTTATGCTTTTGAAGCATTTTCCCAACCACTTAAGAATGCAAAACAATTCTTGGTTAGCAGGCTGCCTAAAAACAGGTGACTGCCAGATTTGGCCCATGGACCATCCTTTTCAGACTTGCAGGGTGGGGTAGTTTGTTTTTCAGTACTGGGAATGGAACTCCGTGGCTCTCTACCACTGAGGTACTTCCCCAGACTTTCATTGTTTTTTTTTTTTATTTTGAGGCATGGTCTTCCTAAGTTGCCCAGGCTAGCCTCAAGTTTGTGATCCTCCTGCCTCAGTCTCCCAAGTTGCTGAGATTTCAGGTGAATGCCACCAATCCCAGCTTGCGCCCCTGTTTTATTGGCTGCTTTTACACTAGAACAGCAGAGCTAAGTGACTGTGACAGAAATCACATGGCCTACAAAGTCTAAGATATTTACTAGTTGGCCTTTTACATAAAAAGTGTGCTTAACTTTAGAATAGTGTTTCTCATTTTAATTTGCATACAAAGCAGAGTACCCAGGGAATCTTATTAAAATACAGAGTGTAATTCTATAAATCTGTGTCCAAAGGTTCTATGTTTTAGTAGGTTCTGAGGTGACACTGGTGGTGCTGGTCTGCAGGGCACTTTTAGAGGACTTTTCACTCATTCTTGGAACATCCCATATCAGAAAACTCAGGTGGACTCTGGAGCTCCACCCCAACTTGTTGAATTACCATCAAGTTGGCGAGGGTGGGAATCCTCCATTAACCTTGAAGCATTTTTGAGAACCATTGATCTGGATGCTATAACAGAGATTCAGTGACAAAGTCATTGAGGAGTCAATCAAGATATCAGCCAATCAGGTACCTTGATGCCAAGGAAATTTTGGTAGCTTTTTGTTCAACAGAGGATTAATAGCACATTTTTAAAAGCCATTAACCATGTAGTTACTGTGGTGCAGTAATTATTTGTTGGTTGATCTCCAGGGACTAAATGCTGCTTCCAGCCTCCTGATTTTGTGTGAAGGCAGTGACTTAGGCATATTTGTTTCAAGCAAACCAGTTCTTCCTCCATCTCTCCCAATTCAGTTGTGCAATTATGGCTTTGCTAGATCTGTTAATGTACAGATAGGTCCAAAGGCAAGGGACTGGGCTTATATTTTCAATATAGTAGCAAATAAATGCTGTCTATAAAACCCCTTTAAACCACTTTATTATATCCTTTCTTTTTGTATCTTCCTTCCGTTCCTTACTTTCCTGGATGGTCCTCCATCTTGAAGTTTTGATTTTTTTACCTCAACTATAGTAAACATCTGAAGAGTTAACTTTCCACAAAACCATGTGCCTTTTATATTAGAGTTGTTAGAACTAATAAAAAATTAAATTAAAAAAAAAGAAAGAAATGAGAGGGCTGAGAATGTAGCTCAGTGGTAGAGTGCTTATCTAGTATACACAAGGCTCTGGGGTTGATACCTAGCACTGAAAAGCAAAGCAGAATAAACAACAATAAAACAAAAACAAACAAGAAAATGAATCTGCCAGGCTTACAGAGTGTGGTTCCAGCAAGAAGCAGACAACCTGGGAGGCTTTGAAGGCTGGAGACAGCAGCTTCAGAAATGAACACCCTAGTCCCTCAGTGAATGGGAATCTGCCCTGTGAGGTATTTTGGTTTGGATCTGGAATGTTCTCCAAAGGCTCATGTGTTGAAGTCTTGGTCCCCAATGCAGCAATATTCATAGGTAGAGATTTTGGGAAATGGTTGAATCATGAGGGTTCTGACCTAATCAGTGGATTAACCTGTTGAGGAATTCATAGCTGAATGGACTATTGGGAGGAGGTGAAAACTGTAGGAGGTAAAACCTAGTTGAAAGGTAGGGGACTTGGGCATTATATCTTGTCCCTGTGCTCTTCCTCTCTGTTTCCCAGCTACTGTGAGCCGAGCACCTTTTCTTTGCCATGAGCAATGGAGCCAGCCAACTGTGGACTGAAACCTCAGAAACTGTGGATCAAAATAAGTCTTTCCTCCTTTAAGTTGTTTTTCTCAGGTATTTTGTCACAGCAACAAAAAATTGACTAACACATGAAGTATGGTATGTTGGAAGCACTGTTCAAACTATCTGTGGCACTGGATCACATGAGCAGAAGAGCACTACCTGTGTTTTCTAGCTTTTTATGCTTGCCAATGACTCAAAGCCAGCTTTCTGATTCAGTCTGGGCACATGGTCATATGAGCCAGGACTATCAGTTCTCTCTGCTTCTTATGGCACCAGAAGGGATGACACACTGGAGAATGGAGAGGTATGTGGAAACAAGTTTTCCATTTAGTGGCTACACGTAAGTCTAGAGCATCTTGAAAAACTACTAACCTCTTATTAATTTGGTTTGTTTGCTTCAGAGTGGACCGTGATGGGCAATGTTATTTTCATTAAAATTAGCAGAGTTTTTCTGGGAAAGAGAACATCAAGTAGATGAAATTTGTTTATTTGCAGTGCTGGGGATTGAACACAGTTCTCTTGCATGCACTCTACTATGGAGGTACACCTCTAGCCCTAATAGATGAGATTTAATAATGATAGTTTTTATTTTGAAAAGGAGGACTATCATGAATGTTCTCAAATACTTCAACTCATTTAACCAGGTCAAGTCATGGTGATACAGAAAAAGCAACAGTCTACCAAACAAAACACACACACACACACACACATACACACACAACTAACTTGTCAGGCGGGATTGGTGAGTACAGATAGCCTTCTATTCTTGACTTGATGCTTACGGTAATGCAGAATGATTAGTCTCTTAGCTTAAAAGGCCTCAGAGTAAAAGAAACCTGAAAATGAAAATCCCCTTAGACCTCTTAGAATAAATTATGTGGATCTGCTAAGTACACAGACTGGCCCTCTTAAAAGGGAGATAACCACTTTAACTATTGCCTTCGAGAGACAATCCACCAGGACAATTACGAGTCTTATTTTACATTAGTGGTTTTACACCAGTAAAAATAACCACCTCAGATCTTTCAAGGGGCGTTGTTTTAAAACAAAAACCAAACGAATTTAGAATCTGTTTACATTTCAAAGATAAAGTAGCAAAGTGTAGTAAAGAGACTGTCAGATTAGGAGTCAGAAACCCAGAATTCTCCTGGCTCCTTCTGAGCACCCTTGGCGGGCTTGTGAGCCTGAGGTTTTTCATTTGTGAGAGGTAAAGAAAAATGTCTGCATGGTCTTCTTCATGATATTTAAAAAAAAAAAAAAATTGTGGTCATGTTCACAGTACTTTTGTGAGTCACCAATAAAATGATGAATTAAAACTTCTTTGAAAATGAAAAGTTCTGACAAAAGATATTTTGGAATATTGAAAAATATTGATAGAGAACTTAACATCATTGTGATTATTTTAACATCAAATCATATTCCATTTTCACCTTCTCTTAGCCTCAGGTTTCTTGCTATACAAAATTATGTATGATGTGAGAAAGGTTTTGAGATTGCTCTTTCTTGATGATTGATCCATAGGTTCCCTAGCAACCAGCCTCCTGAATATTCCCCACTGAACCCACATCTTGATATGACATCCTTGTATAGCTGCCCTCTTCCCTAAATTGTTCTAGGGTTGCCCTAAGTGACCAAAAGAATACAGTAGAGGTGATGGTGTGCCACTTCTGAGCTGAATTATAAAATACTGCAGCTCTGTACCTCTTTTTCTTTCTCTATTCTTCTTTCTCTCAGTTCTTGCTAGATAAAGCAGTCTGTGAGCAGTCTGAGCAGCTCTGTGCAGAAATTCAGGTGACTACTAACAGAAGTGTCCTGCCAATAGCCAAGTTTATGAGCAGATACTCCAACCCAAGTGGAGATTGTAAATGATTTCCATCTTGCCAATCAGCTCGACTGCAACTTACGAGAAATCCCGAACTAAAATCAGCCAGGCAAGCTGATCTCAGATTCCTGACCTTGGACAAAGTATAAAGCAATAAACATTTACTATTCTAAGCTGCAAAGTTTTGGCAAAATTTATTATGTAGCAATAGATGATTTATATAGTTTCTAACAGGAACAGAAAATGGCAGAAATGCAGATGATAAATTCTTTTAATTAGAGAGAACTTAATCAAGAAATCCTATTAGGTTCACATTTCCTTACTCATCAGTTTAGCTTTGATAAGAAATTGAGAGGCAAAATGTCAATACAGAGTCATTGCATCTAAATGCGTGTTTTGATATTGATGTTGCCTGGATGAAACAGAACTCAGTGAGGTAACTGTGCAGCAGGAGAAGAAGAATTCACTGAGGAGCAATGTGGCTTAGCCAGGCTCTAGTCAGGAGCACAGAGCCCATGCCAGATACTCAATAGAGGGAGTTTAAAACAGGAATCCAGCCACTCAGACTCAAGGAGTCCAAAAGCCAAAGGCAGATGGGGAGGCAACCAAAATTAATAATAAAAAAAGCAATCACACCTACCACTGGAGAAAGCTATGATGAGGCTAGAGATGAGCTCACAGAGCAGGAGGCCCTGCTGGAAATGCTGCCCTAAGTGGATGAGCCAGAAGGAAGTGTGTCTCTGCTCCCTCAGCTGGTCTTAATCTTTCTACCCATTCCACACTTGGCTGACCTAACTGGGATCCATCTATAAAAGAACCTTAGAAATGTCACTTGCCAGAGTCACTTGCTTGTGAAGCAGAGGATGGGGAGGGTGGGAACTGGGCCAGAGAACAAATGAACCACCTGGCACAGTTCACACTCTTCGGCCCCTTAGCATCTGCTCTCACACTCCTACCCGTATTTATTTCCCAAACAATATCAACTGCATGCTTCTACAATTATTGCAAATGAAGTCTCTCACTCTCCTACAAGGGGGAGATGGAAAGTCACATCAGTCATTTCAAAGTCCATCTCTACTCATCTTAAAATGTAGAATCACCTTTCTCATTCAAGGCAATTCTCCTCTCCCCAACTCCTCCTTGTGGTCAGCCTTATTCTATCTAAGCCTTTGCTCAACAGAGCAACTTCACCACTGCCTATGTAAGAGGAGATCCACACCTGAGGAGATCCATAGCTCTTCTTCTAGGCACAGTGGGCAGTTAGTGTACTGCATAAAGATTTGTTTTCATTGAAAGTTCCCTTCTCCACTATTGGACCACCCTAGAGTGGAACTTCAGTGTGGCAGCTGGAATTCCCAGTTGGGAACAGCAGATGATGCAGACTTATATGTAAAATGGGCTGAAGTGTTTTCCTCCTTCTGTGATTGCCCATAGGGAACTCCTCATGGGGTCACAGGAATGGGCTGAGGGATAAGTGATGACATATTGAAGAAGGGAGTCTAAGACATCTACCCATTCAAGCATTTTCCTTCAGGTTTCCAGGACAGCTTGATACCATGCCTACTTGATGATGGATTACTTATGTGCTCACCCTAGTTTATGGCTTTATGGGTCACAAAACACCCAGTTTGATTGGCTTTGTAGCATCACTGGGTGTCCTATACTTAAGTATTTAGTCTTGTCTAGGACCTGGTAGTAAGCTGAAAGCTATTCTCAGAAGGAAAAGAATTGTCAATAAAGTGTCACGTGATTGTGTTCCAAAATGTAGGGGTCTTACAGGATTGTTCTATTGTGGGTTCCCGAAGGGTCCAAACAGCATCCTTATTGGCAATACTCTTTTTTTTTTTTGCGGTGCTGGAGATTGAACCCAGGGTCTTGTGCTTGCGAGGCAGGCACTCTACCCACTGAGCTATATCCCCAGACCCCTTGGTGATACTCTTAAAGCACTGTTGATCTGCAAGTTCAGAAGATCTGAGTTGCAGAGTAATTTGTACTATGGTTTTGACAAACCAAAGGGACTCATCAAAATTAGCCATCTCCCAGGAAACCCAGTAAATAACACTGAAGCAGCAAATTCAAACAAGGGACTTACTGCCATCACAATGTAGAGGCCCATTAAGAATTGTACCACAAAGCAAGATGAATCAACTTTTCCCCTAACTATTACACTATCTTTTACCAACATGTTTCTGAACATTTGAAAATTTCATTGAGCAGCAGGCCTATGAATTTTTATGGAATTCATCTTCCCCACCCACTAGAATATATGTGTCTTTCTAAGTTGTCTAAGATACTTGCTGTCTTGCTCACCAGGTCCATTCATCATATTTACAATGTGGGGGAGCATTATGATGTTCTCCAGAACATCAAAACCATCAAGGACCTGGTGCACAGTGTATGATGGAGAGCCAGAAAGCTGACAGAGCCCCAACTGAATAGTGAAGGTATATTACTGTCCCTACGAAGTGAGAGTTAAATGCTTCTGATTTAATTTGCTAATTGGTATAGAAGAAACAGCATTTGTCAAATCATTAGTTGCATAACAAGTGCCAGGAGTTTTATTAAATTTTTCCAGCATATGCACATTCATCTGGAATATCATTATAATTGATAGACCACTTTATTAATTTAATGATAATCTTAGCGGAGTCATTCTTCACATGGATTTTTCTCAGGCCAAATTTTTTTTAAAAAAGGGAGTTAATTTTTTTTTTTTTACATATAAGCATCACTTATTTATTTATTTATTTATTTATTTATTTTTATTTGCTTATTGATTCATTGAGCACAAATGGAGTACAGCTATTGTTTCTCTGGTTGTACACAAAGTAGAATCACACCATCTGTGCATTCATACATGTACACAGGGCAATGATGTCTGTCACACATTCTAAAAAAAAAAAAAGGGAGTTAAGCCGGGCGTGGTGGCGCACGCCTGTAATCCAAGTGACTTGGGAGGCTGAGTTAGGAGGATCACGAGTTCAAAGCCAGCCTCAGCAACTTAGCGAGGCCCTTAGCAACTCAGTGAGACCCTGTCTCTAAATAAAATACAAAATAGGGCTGGGGATGTGGCTCAGTGGCCGAGTGTCCCTGAGTTCAATCCCTGGTTCCAAAAAAAAAAAGGGAGCTAAAATGGAATATATGGGATTCATTATCCCTGCATCTTCAGGTCTTTGATGCTGGCATTTTTACACTCTACAATTCCTCCATTCATGTGATATTTTTTGGTTTACTACTCTGGCAGAAAGTGATAGTTCCAGGATCTTCAACTTGACCCTTCCTACCACAATAGCCCTTGTGTCAGGTCATGGAGCCAATGAAGGTGTTCTTCAGGTTCCTTAGTGTTATGTCTTCTCCAGCATGCTATCACAGAAAAAAATAACCACATACGTGGGGCAGCAGTCCCTCTAGGACTAGTCTGAGACTGACTTAAACTCCATTTATCAACTCAGATTTTTACAAACCTTTCACTTTGATCAGTGGATCACTCAGAAATTTTGGGTTCCGAGAAATTTATGTGAACTCAATGCCAGTGCCTAATAACTTCTGAAAGCTTTTGGTATAATTGTCCCCGCCCCCTTGGTGCATTGTCACTTAACTAAATGACCATAGTTTCTTTGGGGAAGGGATGGAGAAAGACCCACAATATGGGAAATGTTATAGCAATGGGACTTCCTTTCCCCTCAAATAAAAGAGTATAGGAGTTCAGGTCTGTCAAGCTACTTAAGTTTGTGAACTGGTTGCAAGGACTTTCTTCACCTTCTATGGTGGCAGCAGAAGTCAGGGATTATGCTCACCAACTCTGCAATTTTTCTGGTAATACAATTTTTCTGATAAGTGGTCTGTCAAGGAATATTTTGGTAGTCATTTCATTCCTAGAAGCATGGCAATCCATGAACCACTTTATAGATCCTCATCTAAGCCCTCTGGTTGCCATTCAGCCTTTCTGCTCATTGTGGTAACCTCACCTGCCATGTGACCACTTGCTCCCTGCTTCTCTAAAGTCCCACCATTCCCACAGAAATTAGCACACTTATTTCAGTGATATCTGAAATAAGTATCTCCTCTGTCTGTACAAAACAGCAGTCACAGAACTTACCAAGGATGCTGGGTCTCCTCTCCCTGATGCATTTTTAAAATTTCATAAGGACTATCCCCCAAAGTCCCACAGGTGACACAGGAATAGGTTGCCTATGATAAATTTCCTGAGGTATTTATATCCCCTGAACTTTTTTTTTTTTTTGTGGTGCTGGGGATTGAACCCAGGGCCTTGTGTTTGCAAGGCAGGCACTCTACCAACTGAGCTATATCCCCAGCCCTATCCCCCTCAACTTCTGAATTCCCTTTTCCATACTATATCAGAGAAGTCTGGCATCTTGATCTCATTAGATATAGGCCATCAGGCTATTCAGAGCCATTTGCAGTCAGGCACACTAGTACATTAACTTCAGAAAGTTGAGTAAGTGCACTTCTATTGATAAATTAATGTGTATCCTATTGGTTCAAAAATTATTCACTCCCACACGTGTTCCCCAGGTTCTTACTAATATAAATGACCAATAACTTCACATTTGGAGGGTGTATAAGCTATCTTCCAAGAATAATCTTTACTATTCTTGAAGTATGTTGGCATCTGACTTTAACTATGGATCTGAAGGCAATCTACAGGTCGTGAAGCATCAGAGGATAGGAGAAAAACAGATATCTCCTTGCAAAACAACTTTAAATAAGGGAAGAATAGTCTGAATCTTAACTGGAGATTTGCTAAGGTTATACATGCAGCTTTTAGCAACCTGGCACACTGGGTTCCAGTCTGATCAAAGATTTATAATAAATGCTTATGTCAACAGAACTTATTTTCCTCTCAAATCAAAGTCTCTGGGTCTGTCAAGTTGCCAGATATTGTATCCATGTCTGCCCTTGGCCATAAAGCAATAAAAATTTTAAGACTGATATAGAATTTCTTTGGTGCTTGGGTTAAGACTTGGTGTTCAGTTAATGCCTTAGGTTAAGACTTAAATTAATGAGCTTATAATTTAATTTGTTATTAGAAATAGCCCGTCCTTGCACAGGCTTTCCTATCTTCATTACTACCGTAATGGTGAAATGTGGCAGCCTAGAGTTGAGCATGGGCTCAATGGTAGAGTGCTTGTGTAGCATGCCTGAGGACCTCTGTTCAATCCCTAGTACCAGGGGGGAAAAAAGGAAGAAAAAAAAAAAAAGCAACTCCATCCAGCAGTTCATTCCAAGCAATCACACATAACAATAGGAGTAATCTCAATGTCTGAATATTATTGTATGTCACACAATATCATTATTCCTTTTCCTATCATCAATGAAGTATTCCTGAACAATGCTAAAATTTCATAACTATTTAACCCCACTAATCCCCTTCTCACACCTTATGTTATTGTGACATATTTTACTTTGCGTATGATACAGACCTTACAAGGAAATATTGTTATTGTCTTAAACAATTAATATTTTTTAGATATACTTACACATTTATCTTTTCTGGTGATTTTAATTCTTCCCTGAATCTCCATGCTTTCAGTGAATCTGAAGAACTTCCTTTAGCTCTTTTTGTTATTTAGGTCTGATGACAATAAATTTTATCAGCTTTTGTTTGTCTGTAAATGTCTTTATCATTTTATTTGAAAATAAACTTTAGTTTTCAAAGCAATTTTTAGATTTACAGAAAAATTACAAAGATAGCAAAGAATTCCCCAATACACCATACTCCATTTCCTCAATTAGTATGGTTATTAATACTAATATAAGGTGTTAATTTGTTACAAACAATTTTGTTACAAATAATTAACCATTATTTTGTTATAAATAGTAACTATTAATACATTATTATTGGCATGTTATTGTTAACTGAAGCCTACACTTTACTCAGATTTCCTTAATTTTTACCTCTCTCTTCTCTTCCATGATCCCATCCAGGATATCACCTGACATTTTGTCATCTTTCCCTTTAGTCTTCATGTGGCTGTGTCAGCTTCATTCTTATTTTTGAAGGTTATTTTCACTAGGTATAGAATTCTAAATTGACAAGGTTTGTTTTTCTTGTTTATAAATTCAACATTCATTGACAATGGAATGTTGGATGATATTAGAAATTGGAATGTCACTAACAGTGTAATTCCACTATCTTCTGGCATTTATAGTTTCTGATGAAAAGTCAGAAAAGCCAAATAGATCATGCTCACACTGAATATACTTCATACTGCCTGTTATGGTTTGAATATGAGGTGTCTCCCAAAAGTTCATGTCTGAGACAATGCTTCCTGGTTCAGAGGAGGAATGATTGAGTTGTAAGAATCTTAACCCAATCAGTGATTGATTTAATCCCCTGATAGGGATTAACTGAGTGGTAACTGAAGTGGTAGGGTGTGGCTGGAGGAGATTGGAATTGAGGCATGGCTTTGGGTATATATTTTGTATCTGGAGAGTGGAGTCTCTCTCTCAAACCCTGAGGAATGGAGCTGGCTGTCTGTGGACTCAGACCTCTAAAACGGTGAGTCCCCAAATAAACCTTTCCTCCCCTAAAATTGTGCTGGTCAGATCTTTTAGTCACAGCAGCAAAATAGCTGGGTAAAACACTACCACATAAAAATGCTACAGGTGCCAATGATTATATACTGGAAAGAACATGAGATTAGACATAGAGTTTGATCTTGGCTTCATCTATTGCTAGCTGTAGAATTTTTTTGACAGCTTTTCTTAGACTCTCTGACCTTTGGTTGTCTTACCTGTACAATGGCAACACTAAGGTGTGCCTCACAGAATAGTGGTGATGAATGAAATCATATCATATATATGAAGTACCTGATATTCCCTAAACACTCTTAAATCGTAAGAGTCAATGATAACAACAGCTATAGCATTGAATGATATTATAATAATGTCATTAATAAAATAATTATGCTGTGATTACATATTAAATATTTTCCAGTTTTTAAAATGCCTTGTGACTGTTAATTATAGTTTAATAGAGATTGTATAATAACATGCCAGACGAGTTGTGCTTCAGAATGAATTTCTTTTTAAAATTTTGTATTTGTTCTTTTCAGTTATACCTGACAGTAGAATGTATTTTGACATAACATACATACATGGCGCATAACTTCCCATTCTTGTGGTTGTACATGATGTGGAGTTACACTGGTCATCTATTCACATGTAAACATAGGAAAGTTATGTTTGATTCATTCTACTGTCTTTTTCCTTATTCCCATCCACATTCCTGTCTCTTCATTCCCTTTTATCTAATCCAAAGTACCTCTATTTCAGAATGAATTTCTGGTGTCATTATTTTTTGCCTTCCTTTTCTTTTATATTCCCTAGGAAAATGCTTCCTCAGGACAGCTAGTGTAAAGTCAAGAATGCTTTCAAGGGGAAGGGGGTGCTAAGGAAGTTCTCCTGAATATGCTTGGCTCTTGAGTTCATGGAGACAAATTGGCCACAAGGCCCCCATCATGATGAGATGACTCTATACCCTCTCTCTGTCAGAAGAATAACAGCCCTAGAGCATGAAGCTTGTAACTTTATAAGACAGGCCCTCCAGAGTTGAGCAGTGCCATCATTTGAGGAGTTATAGGAATTATTTGAGGTATGAATTATATGGATCTGGAATTCTATGGATCATGCAGAATCAAAACCCATCTCAGAATGCTGCACCTCATGTACCAGCATGTGGAATGTCTTCAGTAAATGTCTGCTGAGTGAATAATGAATAACCTGTGAATGTGCTAGGTGCCCTGGGATGCAAAGAAGGGTAAGACTTGGCTCCTGCCCTTGTTGGGGGCACAGGATTGAACACCAGCAATATAAACATAGAATGAGATTACATGATAGGAAATCAAAGGAGGAGGCTGTGGAGGTTATAAGTGGGATGAAGTGGGAAAATGTGGATGAATAAGATTTTTATGAGTGAAGAGAAATGAGAAGAAATTCTAAGGGAGAAGAATGACATAAGCACTAAAAGTCAAAATAGTCAAATTGAGGATAATTAAGGAAAGGGAGTCACATAGAGGGTTTTATTCTGAAAGATTGAAGACTGGTGAATTTGCAGGTTTTAAGACACCTCAGTAGAGATGAGAGAAGGGATGGACAGACAGAGTGGATGGGGAACAGGATGGTTGTGGGTGGTCTAGACTTAAGGACCAGGAGTCACATGAAGGGCAGATAAAAGAGAAGTTTCTATAGAAGGGTTGACAGGGCTGGATAAGTGCTGATTATAAAGATGTCTTCTGGAGAAGTGGGGTGACATTGGAAAAGAGAGGGAAGGTGGAGAGGAACAGGTCTAGACAATTCCCAGTGTTTGTACCCTGTAGAAAAGAAGAACAACTTTACTATGTCTAGGTCATGAAAATCAGGACAGAAGTTTAGCTGGGGAAAAGATGGGGAGTTTAGTTTGAGAGTTTGTGGGTTTGTGTTTCTCAGAATGTCTGTATGCAGATGAACCACAGACTGGAGTGGGAACATAGCAAGACCATGTACACAGGAGCAGAAATAGCACTGTCAGTGTTTTGGGGGGTGTCTCTGGGGATTCGTGGCAGGTGAGGTCCATAGTCACTTCCTTCCTTCCCACAACTGTCTGTAGGATGGTTTTTGTGTTGGTCAGTTCTTTATCATTATGACAAACACCTGCAATTATCAACCTAAAAGGAGGAAAGGTTTATGTTGGCTCATAGTCTCTGAGGTTTTAAAACATCATTGGTCACTTGGCCCTGATGCTTTGGGCCTGTAACTGCACAGAAAGTCATGGTGGGAGCACATAGCAGAGGAGACCTGTTTGCCTCATGGCAGCTGGGAAGTGAAAAGAGGGAGGAAGAGACTGGGGTTCCACCAACTCCTTGAGGGCACCTCCCCAATACCTAACTTCTCCTCACCTAGCCCCACTTCCTAAGGTTCTAGCACCTTCTAATTGTGCCACAGGCAGCAACCAAGTCTTTAACACATGGGCCTTTAGGGGACACTCCACAACCAAACTACAGCAATATGGTACAATGAAAGAAACCCTAGACTCATACCAACATTTACATCAAGCAGGAGCAAAACAATTATACCTCCTTAGATACTTTGAAAAGCATCTTGCCTGGAAAACCCTGTGTGAGGTGGATATAACAATACTCTGATGCCAGGAGCAGCCATCCTTCCAGGCCACAGAGTCATTTATTTAATGAATGTTGGGGTAGAAGCAGGGGGTGGACAAAGAGGTGAACTGAGGATCAGCCAAAGAGCTCATTGTACCACATTCCTACCAGGTGAGTAAAGTCCATAAAATCTCTCTAGTGAACCACATATTTTGTAGACCTCTCTTTCCACAAATTTAAGACAACCATTGTACCAAATAATACCCACTCCAATGCAGGTTTAAATGACAGTATTAGAAGTGCTTGTCACATACACACATGGTCTTGTCCCTCTTATCAGGAGTTTGAATTCCTGATATTAGCTAACACATATATCTCATGTGCAAAAGCACTTTAAAGTAAATTACTGCACAGAGAGACAGTTTCAAAGAGACAGAGCTGAAAACCCCATGAGGTGGGGAGCTCCCTTGGGAGATGGCCCCTTGTGGAAGGCCACCTGAATGCAATGAGAGCATTTCAAGAAGGGGAAGGGTAGCTGCGAGTCACGAAATGCCTGGAAGAAAAGCATCATTGGACGTGGAGATTAGGGAGGTAACTAGTGATCTTTGAGAGAACGGTTTGTAAGAATAGTTGGGACTGAAGCCAGATGCAGGAGTGAGGGTGAGTCTGAGTGGCTTGCAGACACATGGGAGCAGCAGGTGTGAGCCTTGTTTTTGAGAATTTCTCTCCCAGACATGGGTCAAAGTCCTGGACCAGATGAGCCATCAGGGTTGGAATGTAGAGAGCCAATGCTGGACCTCAGAGGGCCATTCAAATGCTGTTTTGAGGCCACTGCTGCCAGACAACTTCATGACAACAGTCTTCCAGCACTTGGGTAGCACAACATTTTTGACAGGTGAGTGGTGCCCCCACCTTCTGCTAAATATTGGGCAGTGCTAAGAAGGAGTTTCTAAGTGGATGATTTCTGGTCCTTTGTGGCATGATTAGGTCTCATATATGTGTAGTTGCATTTCTTTCTCTTTCTTCCTTGCACAAATGTCTAGTGATGGCCAGCTGTAGTTTTGGGTCTCACAGCTCATGCAACATAAGCTCTGCCTTCAGGACCCACAGGTTTGTTGGGCATAAAAGCAAAAGGTCACAGAAAGATATCATGTCCTAGAGGGATAGGGAAGATGTTGTGGAAATGTTGCCTGGAAGCGTTTTCTAGGGAAGGTTTGGAAGGACGGTTAGGAATTTACAACCTAGTTATTGATCCCACAAAGCCAGATAGAATTAACTAAGTAAGCCTTTCTTTATCAGATGGCTTTCTCTAACTGCAAGAGAGAGTGGGAAGGTGAAAGGGAGGCCAGAAGAAGAAATGCTTTTGTTCCAACTCTCATTCTCCATGTTATGGGATACTCTGTATACATCTTTGCTTAACATTTAATGAGAAAACAAAAGGGTGCTCGTGGTTACAGTTAAGAGAGTCATTTAATACATGATAGGCATGAACTCCAAATTGGAAGACATGTGACTAAAATCACTTTAATAGTCATGTGGTCACAACATGCTCTTTAGGAGCTACCTGCAGAGAGAGAAACAGCTTACCCAAAAAGCTAAGCCTTCAGATGAATAAAAACCACAGATGCAGAGTGGAAAGCCAGACCAATCCACTGTGAGAACCCAGGCAGTACAAGATATCCCACCAGTGCAGAGCTTGTCTTCCTCAAAGTTTGGTTCCCAATGACCCCCCAAAAGTAGGAGAGTTGCTTTTGCAACTCCCAGAGCTGCCTGGTCAAGGTGCCATGTGGATGTCTTCCCTAATCTTTTCTGACGACAGGCCCAGTGACCTTTAGTGGCACTCAAACTTTTGAAGGGAAAAAAAATCATAACACGCAGAAGCCTAAACAATCCAGTCCCCTAAACAATCCAGATTAGCAGCCCATGTCCAGCCTTCATCTTGTATCCTTCATCTTGCTCAGTTTCCCATTAACACGAGACAAGGTATTAAAAAGGTCGGGGTTCTGAAGAACTCTGTGTGCTGGCTTTCTCTCCAGGTCTGTATTCCGAGCATAATGAAAAGGTTCACTTCACAACTTTGTTCACAACTCAAGAGGCCCCAAAGGAATCTAAATGTGATTTTTAGAAGAACATTTTGTAGCTCCGGAGAGGGGCACTCATGGTATTAATGTGCAACTACCTGTTCCCAATCCCTTTTCAATAGCATGTCAGGGAGCAAAGCTGCCCTTATCAGATCTGACAAGCGTATGCTGGTGAGGAAGTGGAGGGGAAGCTCTCTGTTCATATGACTAATTAGACGGACTTCATGCTGGGTTGCTCTTTTTTGATGCAGGTCCTGGTCCTAATTGTCAGTTTGCTCCTCCAAAAGTAAGGTTGAGTTCAAATGCTAATGTGGCCTGTTTTTTCTTAGCATTCTGACCTGAAACTGATGCAGGGTGACAGGGAACAGACGGAAAAAGGACTCATTGCACTGGGAGTAAACCTTTTCAAGTTCCCCATGAGGAAACCTGGAACACTAGGAGCAGCTTCCAAAGGCTGTGTTTTTCACTTACCATGGCTCACACGGCTGGGAACTCTGCCTTACAGATTTCCAGACTCTGTGATGGGCTGCCAAGCCCAAGTGGGGAAACCAGAGAAGCTGATTGGTCAAGTCCATTTGAACAGTTCTCCAAAGGCCAAGGTGGTTACCAGCAACACACCTGGTCTGTGTGCATGGTGATAATGTTGGGGAATGGGGAATGAGGGACTGACGACAAGAATGCTGTGGTTCTTCACCCCTCCCCATTGCCTTTGCCATGTGATTTTGCAGCTCTTCCTATCAAGATGTATTTTCTGTTTCCTCAGCCTTAAATCTACACTGGTATTTTCACATTGTGGACCAGCTGAATGCAGTGAAGGTGATCTCATTGGGTTCTAAGCTCAGATCTTGAGAGGTCTGAACACTTTGGCTATTTCGTAGGTAAGGCCATGTGCACAAAACCAAGGATGAGAAGTCATATACAGCAGTGCTGGAACTGAGGCCATCCTAGGCCATTCTGTGCCAGACTGACCCACATCATGACACATGAGCAATCCAGCCAGCATAAACCTAGAAGACTGGGTTGGAAGGACAGCCCAACCAACCCATGGACTTTTGAACAAAAAGAAATGCTCATGGTCTGAGGGGTGTGTGTTAATTCAGATCCTCTGAGAAATAGATGCCAAGATGGAGGTGAATGTACAAGAGACTGATCTGTATGAAATACCTGTGATGGTTAAATAAGATGGAGAGGACCTTCAGAATGGGATGTGTGTCTGATTTCCAACAAAGAAAGAGGGAAGGAAGGTTTGGGTGAAGAGTCTCAGACTGCAACACAGTTCTAAGAAAGTCCTGGCTAGTTTAGGGGTAGTCCTGGAGCCAAGGTCACTGTTCAAGGAACTGTGCATCTCACATAAGTGGGTCTGTATTAGTAGAGAACATCACTGTTCTCAGTCACTGACTGGGAGAAGCCTAGGGGAAGCGTGGCCTCACTGTGAACTTGGGGGGTGGATCCAGAAGGGTAGCAATTTGGGGGATTAGTCCCCAAGCAGGGATCGGAACAGCACAGGGTTACTCTAAAGCAGCGTTATTGGGGGCAGTCGGTAACTGATATGTGGGCCAAAGTAAGTCTCAGTGCCTCAGAGATCTCTGTCATGGCTGAGCTTGACCTGTCCTCCCCCTCAGCATTGCCTGTTTGATTAAAACTAGAGCAGATCTTTTCCTTGAATAGCAATCAAAGTTTTTAAACGTTCTTTGTTAACCTCAGTATGTAAGCCTGGAAGGATCTGACAAAATGCAACAGATCCAATGTCCCCTGCAGGGTAAAGTACTGTGTAAATTGTTCATCATTTTGTCCTGGAAGGGGGTCACGTGGTGTCCTGCATGGCATACCAGGAAGAGACCGAGTCCTTGACTAACAGAATTCAATTACCAAGATTTGGAATTGGCTTCAACCTGTGATGTAGAACTTATGGAATATTGTTGTTGATGAAAAATCCATGCATCTATATGGCCTGGTTTAGCATGCCTCATTATTGTTTTTAATGAAGCAATGTAATTACTAAGCATTTGCAATCACTATTATTAATTAGTTTTTTATAGATACCTAGGAAGAGGATACAGCTTCAGATTCAATTAACATTTATGGAGTTCTGTTTATGTGCTAGGCACTTTGCCAGAGACATATTTTATTGAGTTCTCACCAAAACCATAGGAGGTACTTATTACATCTATTTGTCTCAGGGATCGCTCTATTAGGGTAGAACACAGACTTGGAGTCAGGTGCTCTGACTTCACAATCCATGCACTCAACAATCATATATTGAGCACCTAGAAAAATTTAAGAACTAAACTATTTGATAGTTATATCAACATAGTTCCTGCTCTCAAATTGCTCACAGGTTAGTAGGTAGACAGATGTCATAGTCATACATACTTCATGAGATGGGTGCTATGTCTGAGAGAAGCACAGGGCATGGTGGACACTGAGAAATGGCCCTTGGAGGACTGAATTGTGCCCTGTCCATTTGTATAATGAAGTCCTAATCCCCAGTAGCTCAGAGTCTGACTGTATTAGGAGGCAGAGTCTTTGAAGAGGCAATTAAGGTAGAGTAAGGTGATATGGTTCAGTCTTATTCAAAAATAGCTGGTGTCCTAAGAAAGAGGAGAG
>JAJEJO010002855.1:0-16961 GCA_020662805.1 Glaucomys volans
CCCAAGGTCCTGGGGCACCTCTCTGCACCTCCGTCTCCTCTGTAAAGATCCTGTGTCCAGACGATGGCACTGGGGGTCAGAGCCTTGGTGTGTTTGTAGCAGCCCAACTGACTCGTAATAGCATAGTGCAGACAGGAAGGGATCCCCACTCTCTGTTCACCGGGATCCGTCTTTAACCCCGGTCAGTGGATCGTGCCCTCTCCTGCTCATGTTGTTTACCTGGGTCTCACGCAGACAAGACGAGCTGTGTCTGCTTGCAAATATCTTCATTTCACTGCTCTTTTAAAACGTATTCTCTCTGGAGATTGAGTTCTTGTTGGAAAGCAGCTCTCTCTCACCATCTGACGATCTGGCTTCCTTGTCTGAGTTCTGAGCGTTTCCAAAACGAGCCCTGGTCTCACCATTCCACCTTGGAGGTCCATCTGGCTCTGCCCAGCGGCTCCGGAGACTTTCTCATTGCTCTCTGGTCTGCCGAGGTGTAGCTTGCTCTCCTGAGGCTCCTGTTGACTTTGCAGATCTTCACGAGCCTGCGGTTCGTTCTGTGAGTGACCAAACCCCTGGGCATTATCTGCCCGCATGCTCCCAGGCCCGTCTCCTGGGTCACTCCATGCAGCCAAGCAGAACGAAAAAGGTGAATTCCTAGCAATCCATGTGGTCTCTGAGCCAGGCGCACACATGCCTTAGACCACAGAATGAGGATATTCAGGCCCGGAAGCTTGAATCTGAGCATTTGCAGGTGTGGCCCGATTGCTCCAACAGACCAGAATCCAGACAGGCTGATTCCAGCCAGTGTAGACCATGCCCTCACCATGAGCACATCGGTGTTCACGAACCCAGAGAACCGAGAGCCAGGCATCCGCTCACGCCCCAGTCCGGACGCCTGAAGGGAAGCTTCGCTCCTTGTTGGGTGGGGGGCCTGCTCTGTGTCTTCCACCAAAGCCAAACCGAGATCTGCTGAGCTTGCCAGTAGGAAGTGCTTACCCACAGAAGGACGGAGACGCAAGCCAGTTGCTAAAATGTGGAAGTTCAGACAACGTGTGGAATTACACAGTGCTGCCGGGTGCTGATCACGGGGAAATTGGACAAGAGTCTCAATTTCTGCGGAAGCAGGTCAGGGGACATCTGTGGAATGCAGGTCAGGAGTTCGACTCTCCGTGTGCATGAGCATGCGTGTCTGGGCTCTGGCTTCACTCTTGTGTCTAAATCGCTCAGTGCAGTTAGTGTCCTGAGAGTCAAAGCTACAAGGTGGATCTACTTCACACACCCGGAAACATAATCATTCCCAATATCATCATCTTGAACCATTTCAGGGAAGATCGTTTTCTTGGCCATTGGAGTTTAAAAATCTCTGGCACGTCCTGTGACTGTGACGAAATGCCTGACACCATCAACTTAAAAAGAGGAAAGGTTTATTTTGACTCTTAGTTCATGATTGGCTGGCCCCGTTGCTTTGGGGCCTGGAGCCAGGCAGAACCTCAGGATGGAGCAAAGGCCCTTGTCTCATGCCAGCCAACCAGGAAGCAGTAGAGACGAAGAAGGGGGCCAGGGTCTCAGTGTCCCCTTCAAGGGCACGGCCCCATGACCTCACCTCCTTACCCCACGCCCTGCTTCCTGAAGGTTCCCCACCTCGGAGGCTGGGGACAGACCTTCAGCACATGGTGCGCGGGGGTCATTGCAGACCATTCGCCACCTTCCTGACAGTCCCCACCGGTACGGGTCCCTCTGGGGAGCCCTGAGCCTGTGGGGCGGCGTCTGGACACAGGACACTTTCCCGCTGCAGCTGGGCCATCAGCGCCTCGGGGAGAATATTCCCCTTAAACAAGTCTGAGATGCCCCCTCGCCGGCCACCAGGGCGCCCGCCCAGGGCTGCTGCTGATCCCTGCGTGAGGCGCTCCCGCGCTCGCTCCTCCCTCGGGGCTGAAGCATCCCAACCCGCTCCGGAAAGCACTGCGAACCGTCATCCCCGAGTGCCTTCCAGGTGCTCGCCAGTCCCGCTGATGAGCTAGCTGCTTCTCCTCCGTGGCTTCCGTGTTGGCGCAGGGCGCGATCAGCCCGCCCGGGAGGGACCCGAGCGCGCACGGTTCTGCGGGAGGTGTCGCCGCAGTGCCGCTCTGGAGGGCGTCCTAGGGATGTGCGGCGCCTAGGGATGGGCCAGGAGGCTTCCTAGAGAGGATGAAAATGACCTCCCGAGTCCTCGTGGTCTCTTGTCCCCAGCGTCTGCACCCGAGCGGCCCTTCGGTGCGCGCTGCAAATCAGCGCCGTTCCCTTTGGCTGAGTCCTTCCCAGCGTCCTGACCGAGGGGACAAGACGGGCAGGTCGAGGGCTCCTGAGGCCAAACGCAGACCCCTGTGACGTCCACTCTGCCTCGCTGTCAACCAGCAGCCCCTCCTCCCAGCGGGCCTTCCTCTCAAAACATATCTCCAGAGTTTGTGGGGGAAGCGGAAACCCACTGCGCCCAGTGCTGCCGTCTGCTGATGTTTACGGGGGTCTCCTGAGTTCCCAGGTCTGTGCTCGGCCCAGAGGGTGGTCCACTCTCTCCCGCCCTTGAAGATCTTGCAACTGAGTTGAGGAAACAGAACAGAGTCACAGAGGTAAAAGCAGAATTGCAAACTTTTGACAGATTGCCCAGAAGAGTTGGAGAGGAGGGACGTAGTGACCGGCACCTCACTGAGTTTGGGTCCTGGAGGGTCCAGAAGGTGAATTCACGAGGGAGCAAAGCAGCCTGGCCATGTTCTTCCTCTTCTTGCTCTTTTTCCGTGTCTTTTTGGTACTGGGAATTGAGTCCAGGGGTGTTGGACCACCAGCTCCACATCCCCAGCCCTTTTCATTTTTTATTTCTAAATGGGTTCTCACTGAGTTGGTGAGGCTGGCCTCAAACTTGCAATCCTCCTTTCTCAGCCTCCCGAGTCACTGGGATTACAGGCGGCACCACCAAGAGAGGATGTCTCCTAAGAGATAGAAAAGCATTCAGTGGGAAGAGGGAAAGGGGATTGACACCCCGAAAGATGCCACGAGGCTCATGGGGCCGGGGTGGAGGCAGCTCTCAGATGCTGCTAGAGGTCGAGAAAGGTCAGGGCAGAGAAGTAGGCTGTTGGGGTGGAGTGTCCCCCAAGACTCGTGTGATCACGGCTCGGTGCCCCGTGCAGCATATCCAGGCACTGGTAGGGCTCTGGTGGACCATCGGGATTCATAATGGGGACAGACTGTTGGAGGTCCTGGAAACTGAAGGAGGGAGGGTCTGAGGGGGGACCTGGGTCCCTGGGGCTGTGCCCTGGGGGACACTGTTGTCCGCAGCCCGTCCCTCTCTCTTCAAGGTCTGCCCTGAGCGAGCAGCTCTCCCGGCCCTGCCCCTCCACCGTGATGTCCTGCCACCCAGGACCAGGTCCAGCTGACCGTGGGCCCCAACCTCCGAGACCAGGAGCCAAGGTGGCTCCTTTCTCCTGTGAGCCGCTTTCTTAGGTGTTGTCACGGCCGCAGGACACTAACGCAGGGACACGATGTGACGGCGTCTCCGTTGTCCAGGGCTGGGGCAGGACCAGTTCAGGCAGCATCAGACAGGAGCAGTGAGGAGGCAGAGCCTGGACGGACGCGGAGGCCGCTGGGAGGACTGTGGCCGGGGCCGTCACCAACAGGAGCCCGAGGACGGTGCCCGAGGGCTGGGTCTCCATGCGAGTCGGGCCTGGACCCTGCAGGGACCCTCCCAGCTCCCCATGGTGCAGGGTCTCCTATGGCCCTCTGCACCTGGTCCCCAGCTGGGCAGGGCCCTCGGCCTCGGGCACACTTGACATCTCTCTTCAGATGACGGAGTCAGCAAAGGGGAGCAGCCAGGGGCACAGGGAGGGGAAAGAGTGTCCCCGAGTGGCCTGGCATGCGTGGACGCCCAGGTGCGTGGGCTCCGACTCAGCCAGACCAGGGCCTCCTGGGCGCTGGCTCCTGGTGGCCTCCTCTCCGCAGGGGAGGTGCGCATCTGTGGGCTGCCGAGCCGGCGGCCCCCGAAGGTGCCTCTCCCCAGACTCGCCCCTGCCCTGAGCCAGCTCCTCCCTGGTCCCCAAGGCGGGGGCATCCCCAGCACCACGGGGTGCAGTGACCCCCTTTCAGAAGTGCTTCCCCCGAACACACCTGCCCTGCCGCCTGCTCAGTCACGTTGCTTCCTTCCCACTTTCAGTGAGTGGCTTCTGACAGGGACGCTGGTGCAGAGAGGGCAGAGGCAGGAGAGGAAGGTGAGGAGCCACCAGCACCAGGACCAGGCCAGCGGGCCTCCTGAGGATGCAGGGGACCAAGGGAGGGGGCGAGGTGTGTGGGTCTTCTAGAGAGGCCAACAGGGACTCGGCCTCCCTGCCTCCGGCAAGGTTGGAGGGAGGAGGTCTTCCTGCTGCTCTTGCCCAGGTGTTTGGAAATGCTGGCCTGTCGACTCTGCTGTCAGGGGAACACCCAGCTCGGGCCTCCAGGTCCCGGGAGGACGATTGCGATTTCGCTCTCCATCCCTCCTGCGTTTCTCAGGGTGGGCAGTTTTCTTTTGAATATTCCACAGCGCACATTTTAAGGGGGGTGGGTTGCAGACAGCCCTCAGCAGGTCCATTTGGAAATGAATCGGAAGGAATCTGAAAACACGCCCCTGAAGGAACGAATTATGTCCCTTCCCTCACTAAATTGCTGAGGCTGGCTTTGAACTTGTGATCCTCCTGCCTCAGCCTCCTGAGTTGCTGGGATGACAGGCGTGCACCACCGCGTCCAGCTAGAAAAGATATATTTTTGATGGAACACACTTTATTGAGTTTTTAAATATTTAGTGGTGGATATTTGTGTAAGGAATCTTTACCTCATTGTTTTTTTCCTGGAAGCCACGTAGTTTTGGTTTTCCATGTATGTTAAGTCTCAGTTAACCTGTTTGATGTTTATGCATAGTATGCAGTGGAGGTTAAAGATCATGGTTCTCCATATGAATGTGTGGCTTTTCCAGTTCCATTTGTTGAGAAAGATGATTATTCCTTTCCCATCTAATGTCACTGGCAGCTTTTTTGAACCGGTGGCCTGAGGAACAGTTAGGTGCCTACTTTTAAACATATTCCAGCCTTCTGGAAGGCCAGCTCTGACCCACAGGGGACGTCCAGCTGGTCGACCTTGTGCTGCAGAGCGGAAGGGTAGAGCACATTCGGAAGTTTCGGGAGCTCATCCTGATGTTGGAGAGGAAGGGCGCTTCCTTCGTCCCCAGGCACCAGCGTGAGTTCATTCTGTTTGAGTCCGGGTGGCTCAGACGTCAGCAGGTGGGTGTTCGCTTCCAGAATGGATAGAGCAGACGGCCTGCAGCCTTTCAGATGGACTCACAGTTAGAGGTCAGCTTCCAGCGACCTTGCATGCAATCGAAGGCAGCTCACGGAGCCAGGGAGTCACCCCAGGTGCCCTCAGCAGTGTGTGCGGGAGCCCACCTGCACCCCACCCAGGAATTCGGCATGCAGGTCATCAGCACCGTGGAGGATCGGAGGAGACTGCAGTGTGGGCTGGGTGGCCTGGCCGGGCTCTTCCCTTCTCGTTTCACCAGGGAGCGATTTAGTCCCGGGGCTGGTATGCGCCTGCTCCAGGGCACTCTCTGGGAGACGCGGACCTCACACGGCCCTGGGAGGTGCAGCTACTTCTCTTGTCTTTTAATTCTTGTCATCTGGCCAGTGAACATTCACATGCCATCTCAGTAAGAGGTTGTGATGGTCAACGTGAACCCCAAGCTCTTGGTGCATCCTGAAGGTGACTTACCCAAGTACCAACAGTGGAGTCAACGGAGGGTGTTGGAGTCTGCTCTTTCACTGCTGTGACCCCAAGACCTGACAAGAACAATTCTAGAGGAGGAAAAGTTTATTTGGGGCTCATGGTTTCAGAGGTTCAGTCCATGGTTGGCCAACTCCATGACTCTGGCCCAAGGTGAGGCAGAACAAAATGGCAGAAGGGCATGGAGGAGGAGAGCAGCTCAGGACATGGCACCAGGGAGCAGAGAGAGCTCTGCTCACCAGGTACAAGATATGAACCCCAAAGGCAGGTGCCCAGTGACCCAGCTCCTCCAGCCACACCCACCTGCCCACAGTTACCACCCAGTGAGTCCATTCAAGTGAATTAATCCATTATTAGGTTACACTTCCCATATCTAATCTTTTTACTTGTAATCTTTCTTGCAATGTCTTACACTTTGGAGGACTCTTCATGTCTAAACCATAACAGAGAGGGAAAGATGGAAATAGCCAGTGTGTGGGTGAGGGTGGCTATCACGGTTTCCATCTGGAGTTCATGTGTGGAAGGCTTGGTCCCCAGTGCAACAGAGGTCAAAGGTGGGGCCTTTGAGTTGATCCATCTGATGGTTCAGTCCATTGGTAGCTGAATGAACCGATGGGAAGCCAACCTCGTGGGAGGAGGCAAGTCCCTGGGAACGCCGCGGAAGCTTCATCTTCTGCCTGGCCCCTTCTTCCTCCTCTCTGCTATATATGTATTTACAGTGCACCTGATTTTGCATTCTGGAACTTGCATCGTCCTCAGGCTGGGGATGGAGAACTGGGGGTTAGAAGGCAATCACGTGCATGCGTACTGAAATTAATCTTCTGAGCATTCCTTTAAGATTGGCTTGGAAGAGCTTTGGGGAAAAAAAATAAGCAAACCTTTCTGCAATTCTTAAACACCTCAAATTCATCTTTGTTGAAATGATTTTCAAAACCCTTCCCAGAAGCCTGTTCCCGGCCTCTGCCGGCCCTCCAGCCAATGCGTATCGGGTAAATTGAATGAGATGAAATTGCCAATTAAGAATCTAAATGAAGGGTATTGATCTAGTCCAGGGCGGTGAATAGGTTATCCCCAGAAGGTGGCCACTGAAATGCTTCATCGAATTCCACTAGTAACTCGGGGATGTCTCTGCAGCCCTCCTGGGCGCCCTCATGGGGGACGGTCTGCAGGGATATCTTCTGTCACGGCGTGCTAAATGAAAATCTATCATGAGGTTAAAATAGGTGTGAGGATATGAGCATCCATCACCCCCATGACCTTGCGCTCCCTGAGTGCCCTGGATAGATCTCACCTACCGATGGTGTGCCCAGGTCCCCCCGACTCCTGATACTGTGCCTGTTCCATTTATCTTGTTTAGGGCTCCTTTACTGGAAAAACAAAACCAAAAACCAAGCACTCTGGAACGGCCTTCAGAACTATGCTATTAGGAAGTGAATTGTGTCTCCCCCAAATTCCACTGCTGCAGCCCAGACCCCAGGACCTTGGGACGTGACTGTGTGTGGAGACAGGACTTTAGACTGGTGATGGATGTGAAGTGAGGTCCTCAGGGTTGCCCTGACCCCAGGACCTTGGGACATGCCTGTGTGTGGAGATGGGTCTTTACAGAGGTGACTGAGGTGCAGTGAGGTCCCCAGGGTGGCCCTGACCCCAGGACCTTGGGACATGCCTGTGTGTGGAGATGGGTCTTTGCAGAGGTGACTGAGGTGCAGTGAGGTCCCCAGGGTGGCCCTGACCCAGCAGGACTGAGGTCCTTGTAAGAAGAGGAAGTGGGACACAGACGCACACAGAGGGACGACCTTTCTCAGGGAGAAGACAGCATCTGCAAGCCCAGGAGAGAGCCCTCAGGAGGAGCCAGCCTGCCCACACCTGGACCTGGGACCTCCAGCCTCCAGGACAGGGGAGGACAGTCCCTGGTGTTTAATATCCCCAGACTGTGGTCCTGGTCCTCTTCTCAGCAGCTCCAGTGACTCGCTCGGATAGAAGTTCACGAAATCTTCCCAGGAGTGGTGTGTGCTGGTCACAAGGGCCCTCCCGACCCAGTACATTTGGTGGCATTTAGGTCTTGTGACCAGAGAACTAAGCAGCAGCACCTCACCCCTCTGTGGCTGTGTCTCCCTGGACAAGCTTACTTCCCCAGGACCACCTGAACTCCTTGCCGACCCCGACTCTCCCCGTAACATCTCTGAGCAGGCTGCGGCCCCAGCCTCCCGTCTGGGCTTGGTGCTCTTGCTCCCTGAGTAAGTCGGCCCTCTCACTGTTGCCTGGAGCCACGGGGTGACTCAGCCTGTCGAGGTGCTGCTGTTATTCATCAGAGCAGTCTGCTCAGGAGGAACATGCCAGACTCTTGCTGTTGTCATTGTTACCAGTAGTCTGGTACCTTGCCAGTCATTTCGAATTTCTTGTCTTTGTTGATATATCTTTGCTCAGTAATATGTGTTTATAAATTTCAACATAGATAAAAGATGGGCCGAATATCTATCTCCTTTACAAAATGATAGATAGATAGATAGATAGATAGATAGATAGATAGATAGATGATGGGATGGATTGATGGGATGGATGGATGGATGGATGGATGAATGGATAGATGGATGGATGGATAGAAGGATGGATGATGGATGGATAGAAGATTGGATGAATTGATGAGATGAATGGATGGATGGATGGATGGATGGATGGATGGATGGACGGATAGATACATGGTAGGTAGGTAGATAGATAGATAGATAGATAGATAGATAGATAGATAGATAATGGGATGGATTCATGGGTGGGTGGATGGATGGATGGATAGATAGATAGATAGATAGATAGATAGATAGATAGATAGACAGACATAGAGATGGATGGATGGATAGATAGATAGATAGATAGATAGATAGATAGATAGATAGATGATGGGATGGATTGATGGGATGGATGGATGGATGCATGGATGGATGGATGGATGGATGGATGAATGGATAAGTGGATGGATGCATAGAAGGATGGATGATGGGTGGATAGATGATTGGAAGAATTGATGGGATGGATGGATGGATGGATGGATGGATGGATGGACGGATGGATAGATACATGGTAGGTAGGTAGATAGATAGATAGATAGATAGATAGATAGATAGATAATGGGATGGATTGATGGGATGGATAGATGAATGAATGGATGGGTGGATGGATGGATGGATGGATGGATACTTGATAGGTAGGTAGGTAGGTAGATAGATAGATAGATAGATAAATAGATAGATAGATAGATAGGCAGGCAGGCAATAGATGGACAGTCAGAGAGAGGAAGGTAGGTAGAGAAGAGCGTAGATGAGTGCTAGATATATCCATATATATGTACAGGAGGTAGGACGATAGGTCAGTAGATACTAGTTAGATAGAATAGCTAGATATATAATAGATACAGATTCTACATATGTAAGTGACAGATAAATAGCCTTGAATGATTGACTGATGTAAGAGATGGACCAAACTAATAATAGAGATGGTAGATATGATGGGTAGATACAGGATGTAGATGAGAGATGAGATGATAGAAGTGTGTGGATAGAGTGGTGGACAATGAGCCACACAGACAGAGGCAGATGGGTTGATGATCGGATGGTGGGTACGTGATAATCAGATTCAGAATTGACCTGCAGACAGAGGTAATGGATACGCCATAGATCGATTAGCGAGCGATGGATAAATAGGGTAACTGAGAGGTTGGTGGGTGTTAGATACATCCATCCACGCACAGAAAGACAGACCTCCTGCTTGGAAATGACCTGTGAGGAGAGTGTCTTCGCCCAGGCTCAGAGGCATCAGCAAACCCACCAGATGGCCCACATGGACGGCTGGTTCCCCAGCAAGGCATATTCACCTGGTCGATGGAGGTCAGCCTTTGGGAGTGGCCATGGCAGATGCTGACCCCGGCCCTGTCCTGGGAGGCAGCTCAGGAACGTGCCCTCCTGGGAGGTGTGCATGTCTCTCCAGGGGCCAGGCTGGGGAACCCGCTGGAGCTGGTTCCCGGGGTTGGTTCTGGTGTGACCTGCTGTGCCCTGTGGTCCGCGTGCCCCGGGGCTGCATGACATGGTCGTCATGGACACCTGAGGGATGCAGGAAGGATCTTCAGGAAACCAGCGGCAACGTGGCGTCAAACTCCAGCTAGTGCGCGTCAGGAAGGCCATTTGGGGACTCTCTCCACATTCGCAGAGTTGGTGACAGCCAAGTCCTGGAGGGAGGGAACTCGGGGTTCCTGGTCAGGCCAGCCAGAACTCCCCGTGCATGGACGTTCGGACAGGACGCCTGTTCGCATGGGAGACGCGGCACGTGTCCCACTGAGGTGGACGGAACGAGTCTCAGGTAGAATCTCACCTCCATGGACAGCACCCCGGAGGGGCACTGTGTCCATGCCGGGCGCTGGTTCTAAAGCCTCGTGGTCGGGCTGGATGTGGGACACGGTGGTCAGCACTGGAGACCAAGCTGCCCGGGGAGGCCTTGAAGGGTCCGAGGAGCAGGGAATGGCAGCATTCCCTCCTGTTCTGGATGCTTCTGGTTTGGATCCGTCACTGGCCTCCTGATTCCGAACAGCACTGGGTCTTGGCAATGGGAATTCATCTCGTCCTTGTGACGACACAACCGTGAACCCCAAGGTCTCCTTCCCAGCCTCCCCTCCTGGCTACGATGACCTGGGCAGCCGTGGAGGCATTGGAGGTCCAGCTGGAGAGAGAAGAGACACCTTTGCAGCCCCGAGGGCCACCTGAGACATCCAGCTCTGCACGGTGAGAAGTGCTGACTCGGGTTCCAAACTTGACGCAGCGTGTTTACCACTCCACCTGGGCCTCCTCGTGGCCTCTCAGGCATGGGCAGACTTCCCTGCTGCTCGCTGGAGAATTCGCACAAGTGGCCTTTTCAAGTGAGGGAAGGCCGAGGAGACCAGCCTGTCCCCCGAGGTTAGTGCACACGGTTTTCCAGAAGAGGGCGTCTTAAGGTGGCGCTTCTGGAAGCCCGAGCCTGAACCACGCAGCACCTGTTTGAGAAGAACCGGAGGTCAGAACAGCGAGGCTCAGAGCTGTGGGTGGACATGAGTCTTCTCGTGTCCACCCTGGAGCCCTCCCATCTCTGCAAGGTGGCCTCTGCTCCCTTCCTACACCTTCCCGCACATCCCAGTTTTGTGTCACGATGCTCCGTGTCATGGCAGAGCCTTGGCGTGTCCCGTGTCGCTGAGGGTGCATGAGCCTTGCACAGAGCCCTTGCTCAGGAAAGACGCTGAGACCGAAGGGGTTACGGAAGACGGACGTCCTCGTGGATGGCCTCGGTCCACGGAGCAGACCGAGAAAAGACGAATGTCCAACGGGGGCTGGAGAGCAAGCAGACCCCAAATATTCCCCAAGGGAATACCAGGCTGAGGAGGGGAGGAAGAGGAGGAGGAGCAGCAGGAAAAGGAGGAGAAGGAGCAGGAGGAGGAGGAGAAGGAGGAGGACTGGGAAGAGAAGAGGAGGAGGAGGATCAGGAGGAGAAGAGGAGGAGAAGAGGAGGAGGAGAAGGAGAAGAAGGAGGAGGAGGACTTGGAGGAGAAGAGGAGGAGTTGAAGGAGGACCAAGAGGAGGGGAGGAAGAGGAGGAAGCAGAGGAGAAGGAACAGGAGGAGAAAAAGAGGAGGAAGGGGAACAGGGGAAGGCAGACCAGGAGGAAGAGGAGGAGAGGAAAGGAAAGGGGAGGAGGAAGAAGGAGAAGAACAGAGTAGAGAAGTGGGAAGGTGGTCGTCCTCCCTGGAGAAGACTTTGACATCATCCGAGGGTGCCGTATCCCAGGATGCGCACTGCACCAGCACAGCTGTGCAGTTACGCTAGGGAGCCCTTCCTGCCTGAGCAGATTCCCTCCTCTTCAGTTCGGTTGCCTCCGAGGTCCTCACTCAGATCCCAGGGCCACTCTGGTAAAAGGTGACTGTCTTGCAATCCCGTGGTTCTTGTGGAATGGGATTTTGTGATTTATCTAAAAAACCACACACAGTCGCTCAGAGCAGGGTAGGTTATGTGCAGGGGTGAACGATAGACTGTTGTTCAAAAATAAACCTCATCAGCATAAACCACAGTGCTACCCAAAGACCAAAGGAGAAGATATACGATCATCTCAATAGATGCTGAAGAAGCCTTTTTAAAAACCCAATATCCAGCCCTGAATAAAACCCTGCAGCAAAGTAGGAATAGAAGGGAACCTCTTCACCCTGTCAGAGGCTTCTGCTAAAAACCTGAAGCTGGCACTGTGGTTAGTGGTGAAATGATGACTTTCCCCTCTAGTTGGGAGACCGTGGGGAGATGCTCACGCTCCCACCCTATCAACCTTGCCTAGAGATTCTGACCAGGGCAGGAAAATCATTGACAAAAGACACCCAGTTAGAAAGGACGAAGCAAAGCTGTCCGCAAAGGGCTCTGTGAAAAGTGGAGTTTAGCAAGGTTACAGGACACAACTCCAATATATGACAACCGAGCACTACGTCACCGCTATGCATTGTAGCATCCGACAGTCAGAAATTAAAATCAATCTATTTTATTTTGAAAGATTCGGGGATAAGTTGGGGAAAGTAGGTATAGGACTCTTGCACTTAAAACTACAAAACATTCTTCAGAGAAAGAAAAGACCTAAACAATTACAGAAATAGACACTGTTCTGGGTTAGAAGGCTCACAAACGTTATGTTGGTTCTCCCCACACGGGTCTGTAGATTTAGCACAATCCTGATCAAAATTCTAAAAGGTGTCTTTCTAAAAATTAGCAAGCTGATTCTGTAATGCATGGATGATTTAAAAAGACCCAGAATAGCCAAAACACCTTTGAAGCAAACAGAACCTAGTTGAAAGACGAACACTAACTGACTTTGAGATGCTATAAAGCTGTAGTAAGCAAGAGAATGTGGTAGTGGCATGAAGATCTGCGGGGCAGAGTAGCTTCACATATGTGTGGATAACTGAGTTTGGAAGAGATAGGAAGGTAATACAAAGAAGGAATGATGGATTTATAAACAAATAGAACAACCAGAGATGCATATGCAAAAACTAGCAAGCAAAAAAAAACAAGCAAAAAAAAAAACATATGGATATGTTTGGTCCATATCTCCAAGCAATGCATGCAAGTAAGCACACACCCAGTAATAGATCTTGGGTCTATTTGTAAAACCTAAAGCCGCAATACTGCTAGAAGGAAACATTGAGCAAAAGCTGAAAGGACAGATCTCCCACACGCATCAGTTTGGGTCTGTTTCAAATGATTACTTTGTTTTATTATGCATCATTTTCTTTTTTTTTGCATGCCTAGATATTTTTGATTGGATGCCAGACACTGTGAGCTTTACATTATTTTATTATGCATCATCTTTTTGCATGCCTAGATATTTTTGATCGAATGCCAGACACTGTGAGCTTCATTTTATTATACATCATTGTTTACATGCCTAGATATTTTTGATTGGATGCCAGACACTGTGAGCTTTACATTATTTTATTATGCATCGCCTTTTCGCATGCCTAGATATTTTTGATCGAATGCCAGACACTGTGAGCTTCATTTTATTATACATCATTGTTTGCATGCCTAGATACTTTTGATTGGATGCCAGACACTCTGAGCTTTATATTATTTTATTATGCATCGTCTTCTCGCATGCCTAGACATTTTTGCTTTGGATGCCAGACACCGTGAGCTTTGTTTTTCAGGATGCTGGATATTCTGTATTCCTATCAATATTCTTGACCTGTCTTCAGAGTTTCTGTTAAGTTACTTGAAAACCATTGGCAGACTTTTGAGACTAGCTTCTGGAATTTGCTAGGCAGATTCAGAGCAGCAATCAATGGAGACCTAGTTATTTCCTGGCACAAAGGTGAGACTTCTGTATACTCTACCCAAATGCCTTTGGGAACCTTGATTTCCCCCAGTGACTGAGGGAAAGAGACATTCTTCTGCTTATTTCAGATGGTTCTCTCCCCATCCTGGGTACTTCTTTCACACTTAGGTACTGAGGAGAACTCTGCTGAATACTGAAGAGGGACACACAGACATTCTCTGGGGCTCCCTTTGTGTAGTTCTCTGCTCCCCAGATCTCTGGGCTGCTGACTCTAGTCACCTTGCTCTCTCCAGACTTTTAGCTCTGTCTCCCCTTCTCAGAGAACCAATGGAACTCGGCCTCTGTCTTCTGCGTCCTGGAAACTCTTTCAAGGCCCTGATCTGCATCAAGCATACTGCTCACCTTATTGTTCTCCAGTTTCTCGGGGAACACTGTCCTCCCTTGCCTATTTCCATGGTCATCAAAACCACTGTTTTATGCATGTTTTTGTTTTTTCTAGTTGCTTCTGGTAGATTGGATCTACCAGATTGTTCCTTCTTGGTCAGAAAAGGAAGTCACACCATGACTCCCATTTAGTGAAGATCCAGAAACAACCATGTGGTACAGGTGACCTCATTTCCAAGAGGAAGAAAGGAAAGGGAGTTGGTGCAGTTTCTCCTGGGTTAGTCCATGGAAGTGCCAAGATCAGCCAGAGTCTTTCGGACACGCCCCGTGGTCATGCTCACACCGTGGGACTCTTAGGTCTTGCTTGGTCCATGGCCTCATTGGTGGGACCAATTGACCGCTCTGTCCCACAGAATGGGACCAAACTCTGCAGAAGAAATTGAAGACACCTTGAACGCGTGACCACTGTGTCAGGAAGTCTTAACCTTGTTGCATTCCGTCTTGTCACTAAAGATTTGCCTGCAAAAGGTTCCTCTGAGTCACCTCCAGGGCTCCTCGGTTCCTGGATCCATTTCTCAAACCCAGAGCCTAATCCACAGGATGGGCTGCCTTGAAGGTCAGTAAGTGCATCATCTCAAAGACTCGAAGGACTCTGACCCCATGTCCCTGCATGGATTGGTCAGCAGCGGGGGTGTTCCTCCTTCCTGTCCGCACCTACTGAGAGAAGGTGGAGGAAAGCTCTAAAGTGCGGCCCTGGTACCCTGAGTGCCGTTTATGAATGACAAGGATGGAGTGTTTTGAACGACGACCGTAAACCAAAGGATGCTGACCGTGTCAGGGGACGGGATTGTGCAGGTGGCTGAGAAATACACTTTGGAAAAAAAAAAAAGATTGAGTCTTTGATTCTGTGATTCATTTTACATGACACCAACCATATTATATCGCCCTGAAAATTAAGGACAAGCCTTTCCCTCCACTTGCTTTTACGAGTTCACAGAGGGCCCTGGCGTCCCAGGCATTAGGTGGATGCAGCTCCCCAGCAAATACCTCAAACATACTTCCCGGACAGACATCCCGGGTTCCACTCTCTGTGTTTGTCATGACGGTTCTGACCTCGCTAGCGTGAAATCGAAATGCCCACCATAGTACCTCCTTTAAGACGCGATGGATCGTAAATCAGGGAACCCACCTTCGAAAGTTTGCATGTGCATAATCGCAAGAAAATTCGCACCAAAAAAAAAAAAAAAAAAGAGTTTGCCTTTGACCTTTCAGTGCTTAAACAGCCAACCCGCAGTCCAGGACAGGGCCATTCAGCACACCTTCCTGGCCGCACTGAGTGAGTGATTCAGGGGCAAGATGATAGGGAAGAAGGAGGTGGGGTGCAGTGGACGAAGAGCATTCGTGGGAGGAACCCGGCATTTCCTCCCGGTCCCTGGAGGGTCTCTGACTCAGTTCTTTCCCCTGATTGTAAAGGGATTGGACACCAGTTAAGATCACGTTCACTGACTGCTTCCTGTTGAGGTGTCCCCAAAGCCTAAGTGAAATTCCCAGTTAGTTGCCAAGTCAACAAAAAGGCCAAACATTACTTTTATAACAAAAGGCCTCTTTACTGAGCAGGAAAATGATTTGCAATTCAAACTGATGCAGTGCTCGCCGCGGACCCTGGGGTCTATCCAGAGCCCTGCCCTCTGTTCGCGACCTCACGCACACACGCTGAAGGTCAGGAGGGAAGCCTGAAGCCCCCGCCTGGCGCTCCCAGCAGACACAGGCGTGGGTCAGCTGTGGGTTCCCCCGAGTGCCCCGGGCAGTCCCTGCAGGTGACTCCAGGCCACGCTCCCCGGGCCATTCCGAGGTGCTGATTCAGTGCCACATCCAGGGTGCGAGCTGGCCAGTGGCGGCTGGATTGTCGGCCTTGGGATTGCCTGCACACTTTGCTACGTTGGCCAGCATCTGGGCATGGGCAATGCTGCCCTGGGGGCTCGTGACACATTCCCACAGCAGAGTGGGACAGCAGGTCCCTGGTTGCATCTCCCTGGGTACCACGGTGAGTCTGTCCACACTGCGTTCAGCATGGCGTGCCTATGGACACTAGGGAGCTGGAAAGGAAGGATCAATGACCTTGTTTCCCTGATTCCATTGGTCCAGAGCCTCCACGCAAGGACATGTCAGGATTCAACCTTGGACACCCCGGAGCCAGTTTCTCCCGACATCTCCCATCTTTTCTTTTTCCTTTGGAGAGCGTCTCTCAGGAAGTGTTCACGTCCAGCTGATCTGCGAGGCTGGCGGTGTCTCCTGACCACAGATGTTCCTCCCCAGGTCCCACTTGATTGGCAGCCCTCCTGGGTCCTCCGTCTTGCCACCACAGCTACGCTCATTCAATTCTCAGCCTCTGTCCTGGGCCTCTGACCCCAGACTTAGCTGGTCTTCCCTGGACGGTGAAAACACCACCCCCTCCTTGTGAGTCCTGGTGCAGGACCCCGTGGTTGTCTTTGGAATTTCCCTGCTTCTCTCTTTCTAGAGAAAGGATTTTTAACCATCCGACCATCCTGAGTGTTGGCCTTCCCTTTCCTTGACCTCTTCTGGCCTTTCCCAAGATCGTTAACATCACCTCCTGTCCTTCCTGACCCGCGGTCGTGACGCTGTCCTCCTCTGAGTCACAGAAACCACCCCCAGTCCCTTCGGCCTGAAAACCTTCCCCCTCGCCAACCTCAGAGACACGGGAGGTCCAGCCTCGACCCAAGGGAGGTTTTCCTTCAGCCTCCTCAGATCTGCCTGAGGGGTTCAAAGGTTTACACTCCCCAAATAATTGACTCCCTTGGGACAGGGACGCTAATTTTTTTGCATCAGATCAGCTGTTACTTTACAAAATTCATTGTCTCATTATTTTCAGAACTCCTGTTTCCAAGTCGACCTCCATTCCCACATTTTCACAGAATGCATACAAGATATAAAGAGTTAAGAAATTGTTCTCTCCTTTTTTTTTTTTTTTTT
>JAJEJO010002855.1:21926-58418 GCA_020662805.1 Glaucomys volans
ACCCCAATCTGGCCTGGACACCTGTCACTTTTGAAGGGAAAACTGGGATTTTGTTCTTATGATTTACATCTTCAAAAATGATGGCTGTTGTTCAAAGCCAACAAATAACGGAATGTGCAAAGTTAGTGTCGGTCACACAGATTCCATGGCTACCACGCCCCCACTTTATTCCCCAAGCAGACGATGCATTCGATGTTGAAAATGTTGGTATTTGTTCTGAGACTCTCATCAGTCACCACAACAGGACCTGCAGAGAGCGAAGCAGACATTCGTGATTAGCAGGACAAGCCAGTGTGCCTCGTGGCACACCAGTTTCCATGGTCACCCTAACCATGCCCTGCCTGGGCTCCCTGAGGCCAAGGGCAGATATTCTCAGGAAAGTAGTGAATAAATGTCCTAAAGCCACACACAGGAGAGAAGCTACAAATGTTGACCATAATGACTTTGTCTCTATGGTGATTCCAGCGTGGCTGCTTGAGGATAAAAATGTTCTGTTAGGTCTTTGCATCATAGAGAAACAGTAGAAGCCAACTTGAACCCTTGGAAAAGCATGGGAGTCAACCTGAGTAAAAGCAGAGGACTCATTCATTCATTCATCCATCCATTCATTCATTCATTCATCCATCTTTTATTCACCCATCCAATCATCCATCCATCCATTCATTTGTCCATTAATTCATTCATCCATCCATCCACCTGTTCGTTCACCTATCCATGCATTGATTTGTCCATTAATTCATTCATTCTTCATTCATTCATCCATCCATTCATCCATCCATCTATCCATCCATCATCCATCTGTCCATCCATTCATTCATCCATCCATCCATCCATCCATTCATTCATCCATCCATTCATTCATCAATCCATTCATCCATTCATCCATCCATTCATTCATTCATCCATCCATCCATTCATCCATCCATTCATTCATTCATCTATCCATTCATTCATCCATCCAACCATTCATTCATCCATCCATCCATCCATCCATCATCCATCTGTCCATCCATCATCCATCTGTCCATCCATTCATTCATTCATCCATCCATCCATCCAACCATCATCCATCTGTCCATCCATTCATTCATCCATCCATCAATCCATCCATCCATTTATCCATCCATCCATCCATCATCCATCTGTCCATCCATTCATTCATTCATTCATCCATCCATCTATCCATCCATCCAACCATCATCCATCTGTCCATCCATTCATTCATTCATCCATCCATTTATCCATCCATCCATTCATTCATCCATCCATCCATTCATCTATCCATTCATCCATCCATCCATCCATTCATCCATCCATCCATCCATCCATCCATCCATCCATCCATTCATCCATCCATTCATCCATCCATTCATTCATTCATCCATCCATCCATCCATCCACCCATCCATCTACCCATCCATTCATCCATCCATTCATCCATCCATTCATTCATTCATCCATCCACGTATCCATTCATCCACTGCACAGCTGAGCCCCACCAGGCTGCCACTGTGAGTTCCCAGTCTGAAGAGGAGAAAGACAACAGGGTGATCACAGCATCGTGGGATGAACTTCCTGATGAAGATGTGCCCAGTGGGTTATGGGCATCCAGTCAGAAGCTCACAGTGATGGTGGGGCTCAGGGTAGGCCATGAAATGACCATAAGAAGGAAGCAGGGGTGTGAACGAGGAGGCCATGATCCAGCAGTGAGGTTCTCCAGACCAGGAAGGCAGGAGGGTGTGTTCTCCCCAAGACCTGAAGTTGACACAGCCCAGCGCACAGCCTGGCGTCCATCCAGTGAGACCCATGTTGGACTTCCCACCTCCAGAACCTCGAGATAACGTGTGCTTCCAGGCGTTGCTGCTGGGCGTTTGTTGCAGACCCCAAGACTGTTAGGAAATCTGGGGTTGGAGGAGGCTTCCCGAGGATCTGGCATTGGTGAGCAATGGGAAGACCCCGGGGTGGGATTTCAGGGGTTGCAGGTCAGGAGCAAGGACGCAGCTGAGAGACTGAGATAGAGCAGCAGGGTGCAGGAGGCCAGCAGCGCAGAGCTTCAGGACAGAAATGTGAAAGTCCTCACTCAGTCCACGCCATGAGCACAGAGCGAGCCCTGTTAAGAGTCCACTGCCGTCTACAGAGCAGGTTCCCGGTGCTGTCATCCATAGAACCACAGTGGCTCCTTGTGCCTTCAGGGCACTGCAGAAATGCTCAGCTGCACGGTGCACAGGAGGCTGAGCATGCCTGACCTGAACCTGGAAATCCCCCACGCTCCGAACTCCAGACCTTTCTGAGCCTTGACCCGGTTCCTCGACTAGGAAAGCTGCAGCTCATCTCCCACGCTGCGTCTCATCCCAGTCACAGGCACGAGGGACACCGTGTGGAACCTCCTCCGGGCTGTGGCTGAGGAGTCTTCGGAGCACCAGCCAAGGTCACCTTCAGACCCAGGTCCCTGCACCAAGCCGCCTCATGGCGTGTGTGCAAATATCCCCAGATCCAAAACCAGCCCCGGTATGTGGACTCTGCTCGCAGGCACTCTGGATGAGGGAGACCCTGTCTGCAGGTGTGCACCGGGATGGAGCGGAAACAGCCGGAGTCCCACGGTCACCCGGTGACGTCATCACGGGTGAGCGCTCAATCTCTCAGCATCTCCCTCGTTGGGAAGCGGGACGTTCATACCGAAGCCCCCAGACCGCGGGCTTCTGGGGAGAAGGGCAGGCGGACATGTCATTAGACCAAAACCAGGTCCTTCAGGTACATGCTGAAGGGGTTACATATATGCATAAAATACGGAGAGCGTTGCAATATACACAGCATCGCACGTGCATTATATAGCATTGAGTATGCAGCATATATAATACATAAATATTATATTTATATTTATGTATAATATATAAATGTTACATAGCGCTACACATATATCAGTAAAATATAATAATTTTCTTGTACTGAATATACTATTATACTAATTTATACTGTATATTACACTATTATATTACACATATATGATATACTATGATAGTCATATACTAATTATACTATTTCACTAATAATATACACATAATAGTGGCCGTAGCATAATGCTATATCTTATATACACTCTAGAGGGTATATATATAACATATACTATATTATATGTATTCAAGTCATGATAGATATATTTATGTGTATATATGTATATATATATATATATATATATATATATATATATATATATATATGTAAGACCGGGTGGTTTAAGTCATCTTTACTCCTAAAATTGTCATTTGTGAACTGGGGATGTGACTCAGGGGTAGAGCATTTGCCTAGCATGATCGAGGTCCTGGATTTGATCCCCGATATTGCAAATTAATTAATTCATTCATTCATTAAAAGCACTTTGAGCAGGGCGGAGTGGTGCTTGCCTGTAATCCCAGCGGCTCAGGAGGCTGAGACAGGAGGATCGTGAGTTCAAAGCCAGCCTCAGCCAAAGCGAGGCCCTAAGCAACTCAGTGAGACCCTTTCTCTAAATCAAATGCAACATAGGGCTGGGGATGTGGCTCAGGGATCAAGGGCCCCTGAGTTCAATCCCTGGTACCAAAAAAAAAAAAAAAGCAATCGAATCCAAATGCAGACTTACACATCTGTAACCCCAGTGACTGGGAGACTGAGGTAGGAGGATGGCCAAGTTCAAGACCAGCCTCAGCAACCTAGGGAGACCCTGTCTCAAAAGAAAATCTAAAAAGAATGGGGGATGTGGCTCAGGCTAGAGCATCTTTGGGGTCGACCCTCTATCCCACCCGCACACACACACACACACACACAGAATCTCGTTTACTCTTCAACCTTGGTTCATTCTCTCTAGGAACCGAGCTCTTAGAATTCAGAACGTGAGAAAGCACAGCCCCGTCGAGGATTTTGCATTGCTGCATGCTTGTGCTTGTAAATAAACGGAAGAGAGACATCTAAATCACTGTACTGAGCCCAACTATTTTTAGGGTGTCCTGAGTGCACTGTGTTCTGGGCTGAGACGTAAAATGAGAAGTGAGCTTCTGCGCTCCCGCCGCTCTCCGTCCACCTGAAGAGAGACATGGGCAGAAAATGATGTTCTGGGAGTTTAATTACAATCATTAGCTAATTCTCTTTCGTTCTCTTTATAAAAAGCTCGAAGCCAATAAGAACTGGAGCAACAAGGCCAGTTGCCAATCATTTGATCTCTGGAGGAAGTCATTGCCAACACTGTGGATATTTTTGAGACTGTACAGAAGTTTCCAAGCCCCCCATAACCCCCTCTTTCCCGCCCACGCTCCTGCTTCCCGTTCAGAAAACGCTGCAGGTACGTGCTCATTGCCTGGGGCAGAGGAACATTTTTTTAAAACATCCTGTAGAGACTGGAAAAAAAATTCCTCCCTCTGCTTTTCAAAACCTCAAAAATACCACGCATCTGAACTGTCATGGTGCTCAAATGCGGATCTTGCACAAAAATAAACAAAAGAAGATTTTAGTCCATTAAGTCGACACGTAATGTCTTTTTGCTTTTTTATGGGTCTCCCTTTAAATGCTGCTTTGCCCTCAAGATTGAATACTTGCAAAAGATGAGCAAAGAATCAAGAACGACAATCCACCCGTCACAACCCCGAGACCTTCGACACCAAATGTCCCCAGCATCTCCCCGACCTTGTGTCTCTTCCTGGATTCCATCCTGGTTCCTCCTCTTCCCGTCATGACCAGGCTCACAAGTGGGATTGGGTGATAGGCTAGCTCTTCTTTGTAACCCCCAGGACATAAGATCAGGTCAGGACGTCAAATCAGCTGGTGACTTTATTGTCATCTTTCAAAACACTTGGAGACACAGGTCATGTTCAAAAAACACTCCTTTCACTAGGTCTTGAATCTGCTTCCTTTCAGGAATTGCAATGTCCATTTCCGGCGTTGTGGTGAGTTCTTGTCATTCTTTGGTGGTGTGTGGATGGATCCCAGGGCTTCCCACGTGCAAGGCAAGTGCCCTTCCACTAAGCTACACCCCCAGCCTAATTCTTGTAATTTTAGGTTACCTCGGCATCCATTTCAAACATACGTTGAGCTTTCTCAGACCAGAAAGAGGGCTCACGTCACTCTTGACGTAATTTCTAGTTCTCCACCTCCTCCCATTTCCGCAGTGTGGTTGATCCAGATATCTCCCCGTAGACATCGACTCTCTGTTGTTGTAATAAAATACCTGAGACAGTTTACTTATAAGAAGATAAGGTTCACTGTGGCTCATGGTTTCAGAGATTGCAGTTCATGATCACTTGGCCCTGTTCCTTTGGGCCTGTGGGGAGGCAGCACATCATGTTGGGAGCACATAGTAGGGCAAGACCAATTAGCTCATCATACAAAAGCAAAAGAGAAAACCAAACTGGGGGGGTTGAAGACACCCCCCAACAGCCTAACTTCCTCCCACCAAGCTTCACGTCTTAAACCTTCCACCTCCTCCCAGTAATGGCACCCTAGGAAGGTCAAGCCTTTGACCTTTAGGGGACACATACCTAAACCAGGTTACCGCCATATGCAATCTCATCTTGATGACCACTGTTCTATTTGACAGCTGGATGCAGTCCACCTGACTGGGCCTCTTGACTCTCACTCCTTACAGACTGCAGTTGTGTTACAATGGCCACCTCTTAGTTATAGGAGATCACTCCTAGAACCTGTGCCTAACTCCTTCAAACCCTCCAATTCAAACTCCTCACACGCAAACTCTTTGGACATGAGAAAGGTCATTGGCCAATGGTTCTATCCCTCTTTCTCTCTCCTGGTGCTGACCAACCTCCATAGGACTTTAGAAGTACTATATAACCCCAAGCCTTATAAGTAATAAATAAAATTTTTATTTCTCTCTGTGTCTTCCATTGTCATTAAAGGGATGATTTCCATCTTACAGATCTTAAATTGCAACATGTAATACTCAAAAACTGACTAACTAACTAACTATCTCCTAAACTAACTTGATACTACATCTTCTCTTCTCCTTGAATGGGTAAGTGGAAGGGGAAGTCCCCCTGTGGGCTGCAGAGGGCTGGAATTGGTTCTTCTTCTCATGCCTGCTTTCCAAGACTCTTTGATGGTTTCCAGTTGAGATTCTTGACAGGGAAGGAGGGACAGTGTGTTTTCTGGGTGATCATATGTAGTCCCTGAAGTATTCCGGGCTCCAAAGCAATTCCATGCCAGCTCTCTCTGGGCTCCATTTAGTCTATGAAATGTGGGTTATCCCATGACTGCAGCCCTTCTGGCTACACCCCTCATCCATGACCCTCTGTCCCCACGTGGGAATCAGAATCAAACCTGCAATTCAATTTAACTTTCTTAGGATCAGTCAGACACATTCCTCCATGTCTTCCAACTTCAAGGAGCATCTCAAAGCACCCTAAGAATCCCCTTGAAGCCACTCTTTAGACTTGGAAGCATGAATAACCCATCCTTCCCCACAAGGGGTACACCCGCCATATGCAATTTCCCCTCACAGTCACCTTGGTAGTTGACATGGGCTATCTTTGTATATATAGATTTTCATTTTTTCCCAATGTATTGGATACTTATATCTCATTTGGCTTATAACTCATGGAGTTAAACAGTTTTGTATTTCCTCTTCTGTGTTCCTTGATTTTCCTGATTTTTTTTTCCCCTGCTGTTCTTTCTTTGTCCACTGTTTGAGATTGTAAATCCATTTGGCAAATTTTCTGTTTTTATTGTGGACCTTGATTGAGCCCCATTCATTTTCTTATTTTCCAGCACAGCTGAGAAGCTCGTTCTGTTGTATATGAAAATTGCTTTTACTCAAGGGATCTTGATTCTGTTATTTCTCAGTTTGCCTGTTTTCATCCTAAATCATTCTTTATCTCTTCATTAGCCAATGTGTCAATTATAGACCCAACCCCACGTAGATATAATCACCATACATTTATATTAATTGTGAATACAGGAAGTTATCCCATCTGCCTCTTTTTTCTATAGTATCTTTGCTAATCAAGACCATTCTTCCATATGTATTTTAGAATTCACTTGCAGATTTTCTCAAAAACTCTTGTCATTACTGAGATTGAAATTGTGTTTAATTAACACATTAATTAGAGAAGCAGTGACTTCCTGAAAATTTTGTACCTTCCTACTCAAGATTATAACTCTTTATTTCATTTTGCCTTCTCTATTATTTTTAATATATTTCTGTAATTTCTCAATGCAGTTTTTTTCATCAATTTTATTTTATTCATCATTGATCATTTATATTTTGTGGCCTATATGAAAGTTATCATCTAAGAATTGATGTTCTAATATGTAGGTATACATCGACTGAATATTTATGTTGTATCCAGCAACCTTGATTAACTCCCATTGATTTGTACAGCTTATCCAAATATTCTTTGAGATTTTTTTCTAGGCAGATGTGAGTGGAAACAGCTCTTCCTTTCTAATTATTATCATACTTCCTCCTCAGCTTTTAGTATTTTCTATTCAAACTGAAAGGAAGCAGTCATAACATCTTCACACCTCATTTTAAGTAAGAATATTTCCACCTTTCCTCCATTAAATATCATATTCCAAATACATTTTTAAAAATATCTATTATTTATCAGGGTACAGAGTTACTTCCTTCTTATTTTTGTAGGGATCATTTAAAAGTATAATGATACTTTTAAGCAGAGATAGTGAACTTATTAAAATTTTAATTTTATTAAATTTTACTAAATTTAATTTTAATCTATTTTAATCTGTTTAAATTAAAATTTTAATCTAGTAAAATGAGCACATAAGTGGTTTTTTTTTCCTTTTTATTAGAAGTCATATTGGCTTTTCAAAAGGAACTTAGATTTTTCATGAGGTAGTTATTTTGCTTTATATGATGAATTTTTGTTGACATTTTTATTTAAGGTGTTTGTTCCTGTATTTAGTAAATTTCAGTTCTCTGGGATGCTTTGGTTTTTAACCTTAGCTAGTCTCCAAAACTAATTAGGACTAAGTTCCTTATTTTTTGTCTCCTGGGAAGTTGTATTGGTTTGGTTTTATTGACATATTCTGAGACTCAACACATAGAACCATCTGGTCCTAGGTCTTTCTTTGCAGATGGATTTTAAAACTTCGAACTCAGTTTTTTTTAGTTTGTCTCTTATTGAGTCAGTCATGTTTTCATAGGATTTTGAACATTTAATTCTCGCACCATTTTTACTTCTGAAATTCAGCAATGAGTGTTTGTGCTCCCTGTTTTTCTCCACTTCCTCTCTCTCTCTCTCATCTCTCCCCTAATCAATCTCTTCATTGACTTTTCCAGCCTGAGTGCTTTGTTCTGTCCCCTTTGCAAAGATGCAACGTGTTCATTCTTTTCCCAAACCCTGTGTGCTTTGCTCAGTGAATAGATTTCACTATTCACTCACTATTCACTATTCACTATTCACTATTCACTATTCACTATTGCTCGTCATCTGGTATCAACATGGAAAGCTTCAACTTTCCACTGGCTTTGGCTCTATTTGTATCTTTTATTTAAATCGATACTTAGATGATTGATTACCTGCATGTTCAGGTCCCATTACCATCCTTTTCTGACTCACGATTTTTCTTCAACGTGTGTTTCTAAATTTCTGTCTTGGAGTTTCTATTTATCTGTCGTTCTTGATTTCTAACCTGATGCATTCTGAGATAAAACGATATATGCTAGCATTCTGGTAAGATTCATGGATGACCCACTTTATGAGCAATCAAATAATAAGCAATCAAATTTTATTAGTGTTCCATGCATTATATTGTAAAGATACTTTTTCAGTATAAAACTGTGTATCTTTTCATTTTTATTTTTCCCTCTATTTTCTATGCAGTTTTTTACTGGGCAGGGACACTCCTGAATTGCTCGCGACATTCCAGCTTCCTTCAGTTTCATTCCGTCTCTGATGCTCTGAACATCACCCCAGGCAGCCTAACTTGATGAGAGAAGCCCCGTTTATTTATTTGCCCTGTAGTTTTAGAGTCTGGCAGTTCCCCACCCCCTCTCAGCTGGAGCACATCGCGGCGCCCGGCCAGGGTTGGGGCGCATGTGGGGGGAAGAGGGCCCTTCCTGAACCAGGAGTCCCGAGCGGGCGGCTGGTGTGCTCAGATCCAGGCGTGGACAGGCATGTGCCCATCAGATCGACCAGGATTCCCATGAGCTGAACCCCATCCAAGGGCGTCCATGCATGACCTTGGGCCCGTCCGCCAGCCCAGCCTCCTGACAACCCCACACCATTCCCAGCATGGCCACCCTGGGGACCAGGCTTCCAACTCAGGAGCCTTAGGGGACACACTTAAAGCAAATGCAGAGCAGGTGGCATTCAACCAGAGCCCTCGCCCCTGCGGGTCGGACACATGCGTGTCAGTCACCAATGCCACTCGGATTGCTTCCGTCCGTCCGTCTTCCTGTCCAAAGTCACAAGGCAAACCAGAGCTGGTCCCGTGCATTTGCATAAAATAAACATCAAAGAACAGTTAGAATCAATCAGCTTGGTCTCTGGTATTGGTCCAATGACTCTGTTCACTCTCACCGAGCTCCAGGCGCCGGCTCTCGGCTCTGGGCACCGTGATTGCTTGAAGTAGGACTCTGTCCATGTTCCCCTTTCCGGAAGGTCGTGCTTTTTGGTGGCAGCGATTGGAAGCAAGATGGATATTGCCTGACAGGCAATTAAAACGTCTGGTCGCTTTTACTCCGAGGCTGCCCGTCCCTGTCCCCGCACTGGGTGCTGACGGGTCTGATCAACCTGACCAGAGAACTGCAGTTCCAGCTCCATCTTGTCGGGTGCAATTCACAGCTGAAGTCGCCCAGCTCCTTTCAACTGGCCTCTCTGTTCTCCGTTACCTTCCTGTTCCTTTTGATCTGAATTGTGGACAGCGGTCAGCTCACCATCCCGGGGTCCCCTAGTGTGCCACGCTGATCCTCTGGACAACCTATGCCTTACCCAAGTGATTAATGGAAAGGTCAAGGATAGAGTCCAGGAGGAATATTAAAAATACATATATATATATCAACCAACCAAAGAAACAAAGCCAAACCTCAGTGTGGACATCCACCACCTAAGCCGAGCCCATCCTAATTCCAAGTGACCTCCGTATCTTACTGAAGTGCCCACCCAGCGTCCTTCCACATTCTTCCCGGGGAGGACAGGAAGCTCATGTTCCCCTAAAGCTCAGTGGCATTCTGAGCCACCTCCAGGGATCTCTGATATCCAGACCCCGAGTCCTCCTCTCCGCTCCCTCCGCTGGCCCGTCCAGGGCTCTGCTGTCCCCACCACGGCCAACGCAGGTCCTCATCCTCTTGCTGTTGAAAGATCGCTTTTCAGAGTCGTGGATGGAAACCTCCGCTGTTGGAGGAAAAGGTTCCCAACATGGCCCGGGACAACCCGTCCGGACGTCTTCCTAGGTTTTCCAGGAGCAGGAGAAGCCCTGGATCCCACCTGGATCCCACCTCCACGGCAGCTTCCGTTCCATCCTCCTCGGGGTCTCAGGAAGGTAATGATCCCCGAAACCCACTTTCACGGCAACCCTCGTGAGTTCCTTTCAAAGGAAAAGAAAAGACGGCCAAATGAAGTCCCCAGAGATGCTCTTTCTTCAGAAGAACCAGTCGATGGGTCTCGCCATGATTTTGGTGACAGAGAAGTCACCGCGGTCCCCGTGGGATCCTGTGGATGCTGGCTGGCTCTCTTCCTTGTGCGACCAAATTACCTGATTATCATGCATCACAAGCGCTCTCTCCAACACCGCAACCTAGAGCCCTCCCAACACAGGTTTTCCAACGCTGAGATTTTTTTTTTTGCTAGCGTCCATTCTTATTTATTTATAGTTGGAGTCAAAATTTAAAAAACAGAGGTTGAAAACAATTAGAAAGAAATTAGAGGCAAGAACGATCACAGGAAAAGGTTTCCAAGGGACATTCTGCCATTATTCTTGCCGTCTGGGGTGACTTAGGAAAAGACCATGCATGTCACCTGAGTTGGGAAGCGAGGTCTCAGGGCGCAGGGAGCAGACGGAGAGCTGGCTGCCTGGAAGTCGGAGCATCCCAGGAAGTCCCAGCTGGTCCCCAGGAGCCCTGAGCCTTGTCCCCATGAGCCTCATCCCCAGCTGCAAATACGTTGAGCATTTTCTTTTCTTGCAGTATCAGGGACCAAACCCAGTGCCTTGCACATGCGAGGCAACCTCTCCACCGCTGAGCTACCAACGCCCAAGCCCTCAATATTTCCTTCCTTCTTTGCTCTTTTAAGATTTAACAAAGGAAGAGGGAAAGCCACACCTCTCTCTCTCTGAACGAGAACTTTCCCAGACTGTTCTTTAAACTTCGCGCAAAGATGCCAGAATCCCGTCCTTTCTCTTCAAATCTTCTTTTTTCCACATTTTCACTTTTTCCTTCCTATTTGGACACCGGTGCTCCTCAATGAGGTCGGCAAGGACCAGCTGCTTCCTGTGTGTGGCACTTCTCCTGGATCAAGCCAGGCCTGCAGCCGCTCTCCCAGATGGGCTCCTGGATCCACTCACTTTCCCGGATTCTTCTCTGCGCCTGCCTGCACGTCCTCTCTGACCTTCCCAAGCACACCTGTGTCCTTTGGGCTCTGCCACCTGCTCTGCAGGTGAGACAGGTGCTGCTTCTCCTTTCCCATCTCACCGGCACCAGTCAACTTGAACTTACTCTGCCTGTTTCCTTTTTAGGATTTAATCTTAGTGTTTCACCTTCTCTTCAGTATTTCCATTCTTTTTCAGGAGAGAGGAGAGATCTGCAACTCGGCTTATCAATAGGAAATGTTTTCCTGTAGATTGTCTGCTAACAGCCTCGGGGAGACTATAAAACACTCAGGGGAATATAAATCAAATACCCTGTTCCCACCCTGTCAGTGTCGATGTCGGCCAGATTCCCATGGATTTCCTGTGCCTCCTGGTTATTCTGCCTCGAGACAGGAAGCCCCTCCTAACCAGCCCAGGCCTTGGTACTGAGCCCCGGAACAAAGGCTGAGCTCAAGTGATTCCGCCAGAGAAATAGCCTCAGCTCCACCCATTCACCCCAAACCCACCAGCCCTGGGGCAGAAGGAGCGGCTGGCACTGGGGACGTTTATTTTTATATAGAAGATCAACACTGGAGGATGACTGCTAGCATGCGTTCTGATCCTTCTTTTTTGTCTTTCAGTTTTATTTTAATTTTTAAATTTGTTCTAATGAGCTGCACATGACAGTGGAATGCATTGATGCATTTTGACAGATCAGACATAAAGCACCTCTATTCTTCCCTATCCCCCCCTAATTAGCATCTTGCATATCAGAGAAAACATTCAGTCTTTGGTTTTTTGGGATTGACTTATTTCAGTTAGCATGATCTTCTCCAGCTCCATCCAATTACCAGCAAAGGGCATCATTTCATTCTTCTTTAAAGCTGAGTAATATTCCATTGTGTGTGTGTGTGTGTGTGTGTGTGTGTGTGTGTCACATTTTCTTTATCCATAGGTGTTGGCGAGGATGTGGGGAAAAGGCACACTCATCCATTGCTGGTGGGAATGCAAAATGGTGCAGCCACTCTGGAAAGCAGTGTGGAGATTCCTCAGGAAACTTGGAATGGACCCACCATCTGACCCAGCTATCCCACTCCTGGGTTTATACCCAAAGGACTTAAAATCAGCACCCTACAGTGACACAGCCACATCAGTGTTTATAGCAGCTCAACTCACAGTAGCTAAGCTATGGAACCAACCTAGGTGCCCTTCAACAGATGGATGGATAAAGAAACTGGTGCATGCACACAATGGAATATTACTCAGCTTTCTAATTCTTTGTCTGACTTCAGTCTCTGTTTTCAAAGTGAGCGGTTACCTAACCCAGGTACAGACTGATGGTCCCGAAGTTGAAAAACCCAACTAGGAAAGGCTCCCAACTTGGAAACTTTCCAAGTACCGACAGACATGAAGGGTGGAAAATTCCACACCGGGAAACTATGCATCAGGCACAAAGTTATTTTATGAAATAGAATAGCTCAGAGCCCCTCCAGGCTGCGTGGACAAGGTCCCTCGGAAACATCAATAGTGTCGCCTTCAGCTTCAACCTTTGTCCATGAGACGTCTCCTCATGGCGGATATTGCAGAGCCTGAATGCAACCTGAAACCCTTCTCATCCTGAGCGTTTCCAGAGGAGGGGGACTCAGCGGGCCCCAGCCCTAATTCAGATCCACTCTGTCCAAGCATTAAAAAGCAGGTAAGTGGTGTAACGAGCGTGGCTTCCTCGGCTTCTGCTGGGAACCCCCATCTGTTTCATGTGCACGGGAACATTTCCTTTTTGGGGGCAGGGGCACCAGGATTTGACCTCAGGGGCCCTCGACCACTGAGCCACCTCCCCAGCCCTATTTTGCACTTTATTTAGAGACAGGGTCTCACTGAGCTACTCAGGGCCTCGCTGTGGCTGAGGCTGGCCTCCAACTCATGATCCTCCTGCCTCAGCCTCCCGAGCTGTTGGGATGACAGGCGTGTGCCACGTGCCCAGAGGCTTCTTGATGATGCTGATGTCCCTTCAATATTTCCCACGGAAGCTCTTCCCTCAAAACACGCTGGGTTTGGTGCCCTCCCTCTCAGGCTTTTACAATGCCCGTGTCGTGGCTCTCTGGCCTCTGTTCTGTCTACACTCATCACATCTGGAACCCGCTTCTTGGTCCCCATTTGATTTCTCTTCCGTGACGACGTCCCTTTTTTTGAATTTCCCTTCTGAGTGGTCACTGCCGCACAGCAGGCCTCTCGGGTCTGAATTGCATTTTGGGGGCCCAGGAGATAAAGCAGAGGTCTGGGCTGCTGGAAGGGGGGGTCCGTGTGCAAACTTTTAGTTCTGAAGGAGCCGTACAGGTCGTCTCTGCCTCAGGTCGGAGACTGGAAATGAAATTCTACTCCGGGGACATTCAGATGCAGAGCGAAACCCGGCGTGAGCGCAGTTGCTTTTCCTCTGACGCCTCCAAATCTACATTTCATGCTGGGTCATCTTTATCACCCTCCCTGAGCAGCCGCCAGAGTGGACGCCTGGGGCTGGCAGCTGCCCAGGCTCAGTGGGAAGCCCAGGAGAGGAAGGGCTGTCATTCAGAGCCAAAGGGAGGCACAGAAATAGCAGACGGTGAAGGTCAGTGTCAGAGCCCAGCTCCGCATGGAGGTCCAGTTAGGCCTTTGAGAGTCTTTCCAGAGCGTCCTTTTTGCAGGGACAGGTCACTCTGTGTCTTTACTAAAACTCACGGGCTCCTCTTTCCATCTCTCTGCCCCCCTCCAAGGGTGATTGACATCCACTGGGGGCTTTTGACCGGCTGATTGACATCCATAGGGGGTTTCATTGTGATGCAAGAGTAGCTTATGGTGTCACATGCTGGTCACCTGGGCCGGCAGGGTGGCGGAGGACGCTTGTCCTGGGCGGAAGATCTCAACAAACATGCCACCCTAAGCCAGGGTGCCTCCCAGGGCCACCTGTCCCTGGTCCTGACCACTGGCACCCTGGGGATCCGCACAGGGCCAGAGCCTCCAGAGGGACCATCCTGGGGGCGCCTTTCCCCAAACCCTAAGCTTGGAAAGGCCCCCACTGCATCCACGTGGTTCCAAGCCTCCGCTTGGAATGCGTAGAGGTGACAAGGCCCTGTGGCATGTCTGTGGGGTCAGCGCGCCCATCACTACTGAACCACCCACTTTTTGTTGTTGTTTCTGGGTTGAGAGTGCAAAGCGGAGTCCCGAGTCTGAAACCAAATCAGTCCTTAGAAGAGAATCCGGCAGGACCTTTCCCTGGGTTTGGAAGCAGCATCGGCCTGGCCGCGCTGAATTTCCTGCTTCTTTTTCCTTAACCACTCAGTGCTCGGATTTAAGGAGTGTATCAGGAGGAGTTTCATCGTCTCTGTGCGTGGTCTGAGCCGATTTTCCCACCCCAGGAATCTCCTTTTAACATTGACCGGTAAGAATCCCGCACGCCCACGGCGGGCAGCGCGGCGCCTTGACCCTTGTTTGCACCGTGCGAGGATCAGATCAGGACCAGCGGCACCTCCGCGCTGCAAGCTCGCATCGCTGCATCGTGGTGGGGACGCTCCGAGTCCCCTCGCGGCTCTTTGGACCGTGCATCAGTTTTGAGCGCGCTCACCCTGAGGGCGGAGTGATTTACTTGCCTATGGGAATTGAGAGCATGTCGCAAAAACCTGGAAGTTCTTGCTCCCATGACAGCCCCTCGTCCTTTCCCGCGTCCTGTTTCTGCACGGGCATCTCGGCAGAGAAATGTCCTTCCCTGCAAAAAGGTGACAGGCAGGTGCACTGAGATGCGATGGCCTTCAGGCAACTCGCGTTCCTGGACTGACAGGCGGGGGAGCAGCTGTCCAGTCAGGGGAGAACAATCCCCCGGCTGCCCGTCACCCCGCACCCCACAGCCTGCACCTCCCCCGTCCCCACCTCGGCGCGCACGCAGCGCCTCCGCTCTATCCCCGTGGGCCACCAGTGCTCCAGGGGGCATCTGGCCTAGGTCTTAGTGCTCCCCGAGTCTAGACCCCAGACCTGACTCTGGGGGCTCCAAGGACCAGGACCAGGCCATTCACCCCCGTAACAAAGCAGGAGGGAGCCTCCACCCGCCAGCCACACTGGGAAGGCAGAGTCAGACCCATCCTGGGCGCTGACCCACCCTCCTAGGAGCTATGGGGGGCTGCAGAGGTCAGCAGCCTTGTTCTGACGGGTCTGCTTGGTCTTCCTCACGTGGTCCTGTCAGGTGGCTCCAGAGGGGTCCTTTCCTCTCCAGGAGGCAGCCTCCCTTGGAGGCTCAGGATATTGTCTGCCAGACCTGGGATTCTGCAAAGGGGCATTTTCGCTCTTGCTCAGGGGACAGCGCCATCCCAGCCCGAGCTGCCTGCAGGTCTCAGGGTCCCGGGGTTCCAGGAAGGTGCAGGGCAGTGACCGCCGCCTCCTGGGTGCCTCTCCTGGGGTCTGGCCCAGGTGACTCTCCTGCACATCTGGCCTCAGCCTTTCGATGAACACTGGTTAAGTAATCCACCTGCCCACGGGCAGAGCTGAGCAGGGGTCAGATCACCAGGGAGCCAGGTGTGACATGAACACCCCCAGCTCACAGGAGCGGAAATGGTGGTGCTTAGAAACGCCTTCCACTCTGAAGCCCTTGGTGGGCGCAACCTGGCTGCTGGGGGCTCAGCTTTCGCAGAGAACTCATCCATCAGGGACGCCCTCCTGAGTTTCTGCAGGGATCTGTCATCAGACTCACAGGTCTACTCCCGTCCTCTGCCGGGATGCCCGGGGCTGTCCTGCAGAGAGGCTGACCTGCAGCAGCCTTGCTGCTCTGTGACTCCTGAGCCCACCCGAGCCACTCAGGCAGGATCTGCAAGGCACAGCCTGGCTGCTGAGCCACAGCCTCTCGCGAATGACACCTTGGCAGTTCCTTGGTCATGGAGGCACATTCTCCCTCTCAGCTTGTCGTAGATGGAATCTGGAATGGCCCCGAAAGCTAAGTGCTGCAGGCTTGGTTCCTGACGCAGCGAGCCAGGTCCAGAGGTGAGGGATGATTGACTCATGGGGACTCTGACCTCACCCTTGGGCGGGTCCATCTGATGAATTCATCCATTGATGGTAGATAGACTAGTGGGTGGTTGCTATAGGCAGATGCATTTCTGGAAGAAGTCACTGGGGTCATGCCCTTGGGACTATATCCTGTCCCTGGTTTCTCTCTCTCTTTCTCTCCTTCTTTCTGGCTCCCATTTCTAGCTGAGGAGCTTCCCTCTGCCATGCCCTTCCGCCATGATGTTCTGGCTCACCTCAAGCATGGAGCAATGGCGCCCCCAACCTTGGACCAACCCTGGTGTCTCTCTGTCTCTGTCTCTCTGTCTCTGTCTCTCTCTCTCCTTCTTTCTGGCTCCCATTTCTAGCTGAGGAGCTTCCCTCTGCCATGCCCTTCGGCCATGATGTTCTGGCTCACCTCAAGCATGGAGCAATGGCGCCCCCAACCTTGGACCAACCCTGGTGTCTCTCTGTCTCTGTCTCTCTGTCTCTCTCTCTCTTCTTCTTTCTGGCTCCCATTTCTAGCTGAGGAGCTTCCCTCTGCCATGCCCTTCTGCCATGATGTTCTGACTCACCTCAAGCATGGGACAATGGAACGCCCCCCTACCCAATCTTGGACTGAGACCTCTCAAACTGTGAGCCAAGGGAAATTTTATGACTCTAGGTTGTTCTGGTGGGTCTTCTGCTCACATCCCCCAAACCTGACCAATACACATCATGTCACAGATACGCTTTTTGAGCAGGGAGCCACCATCCACGTGGTTGCCTCTATTTCCAAAGTGTAGAAGCTTGTTTGTCGATTTTAATTTCATCTTCAAGGACTTTTGTGGACAGACTCCTCTATAATATGGAACATTGTCATTTGTGATTTTATTCTGTTCCAACCACCCACGTATCTAGGAAACACTGATGTGTGCAGATCATCTTTGTGAGCACTCTCCAGATGTGGGGAAGAGGGAGACCAAGAATTACCACCTCTGATTCAATGAACTATGCAACCGAGGCATTGGGATGCACGCCAGTAATCCCAGCAACTCCGGAGGCTGAGGCAGGAGGATTGAATGTCAATCAATTTCTTTTCATCACAGAATGTGGCCATCATTCTTTGCTTATTGAAGAACCTGACTTTGATTTCACATCACCAACATTTGACCTACAATGAGTCACTTATTGCTATTTTCTCTTTCCTCCCTGATGACTTCCATCTGTCCAATGATACGGATTTATAAAAAACAAATTAAACAGCCCCTTTATTCCAATAATAACGACAGGTTGAAGTGAATGCATGTGACTCTCCGTTGTTGATTCAATGGGTTTTCTCCTCTCTTTTAGACAGCATTGTATAGGGAATTGCCCACCAGAGATGGAATTCAAGATGAAGTCCACCCTGGACCCATTCAAGAGATCATGAAATACCAAAATGTCTCCAAGGATCTACAGAAGGTCACTGTGTCTCACAGAGTGGGGTTAGGAAAGTAGAGAAGACAGAAGGAACATTCTTGAACCCACAGCCATGGGCCATGTTTGGACTCTAGATATCATTTAAAGCAACATTTAATTGCTACCTACTGCATAAGGTGCTATCAATGCAAGGACAACTTTATAGGAACCTGGGACTCTGGCCCCTACCTCCAGTTTGAAGGGATGGACCATGTGGAGACTCTTTGCTAGGACAGAGGGTAGCCAGCTCATGGAACTCGATCGGGTTCCTTGATATTCTTGGACATCTTCCCAGTAAGTCCATGGTCACCATATTGAAAAATGGCGAGGCAGAGTCAGAGCCTCACCGTGAATCCCAAGTTCTTCCACTGTGCTGACTTTCTTTGCCATGGCTTCCCATTAGACCATTAGGCAAAGGTCTCAACATCTTAGTCTCCATTGGTAGGACTTCTTTCTCCCAGCCTTTCCCCCAGAGTTACTGATCAAGGAACAGCCGCCCACGAAGCCCTAAGCAGCAGTCCCAAGAGGAGTTTTGTTGCTTCTGAGGATTTGCAATTATGTCTATGTCTCTGACCTCATGGTCTAGACACCCAAGGTCACAGATTTGAATCCCAGTAGATAAGAAATAATTTCTTCCCTGGCTGAAATAAGTGCCACCTGATGTTTCAAGCTCCTTCCATGGAATATTCTTTAAACTGGAAGAGGTATGTGCCAACTTAGCAGTGCTCTTTATTATGGAGAACAGATTCCTTTTGACTCTAGGTCATAGATGTCATTTCATATCTTCGGGGCAATGGTGTTTTGTGCAAAGCTCCTTCTTCTCACATGATTGCAGCCAACTCCTCCGTGCCGACATCACATCACAAACCCCTAATGATAAACCTTCTACTCCTCTGAGGTGGGGGTCAGACCCCAGCTTCTTTTGGCATGTTCTTGGAGTGACTTGCAGGAGAGAGCTCTGACTCACAGATGGACCCCTGGACGTGAAGGTCAGAAGTTCTTCATTTGTTTAAATCCAAGCTCAGATCAGGCAAGCTTCGTGGAGCAGGTGGGGAGATGCCTTTCACAGAGCAGTTTCCCGTTGCCTAGGTTATGAATCCTTAGAGTCTCCATGAGCAGCAACTGGAATTCACAAGGAGGAATCTTCCCGGGTTTGTGTGGTTCCACCTCAGTCAAGACTGGAAATGCCTCTCAGGTCACTAATGATTTTGTTTACATTCCATGCTCAAAAGTTCAGGGGCAGGGCTTCTCCTCCGGGCTGGCTCCTAGCCTGGTACAGAAGAAGCTCTGATTTCCATGCTCAGGGGGTGATGTGGGGTGAAATCTGCATGGAAACAGCAGTGCAGCGCCCTCTTTGATGCCGAGTGGTTCTTTTGCTGGTACCCACATTCAGGAATCCTAGGCATGTTGCCAGGACGGGGATGCAGAATCCTAATTGGAAAGGGATATTCCCAAGACCACTGGGCAACAGATGCTGCTGGCCACAGCCCCGGGGCGCCCTCTCATGGTGGTGGGCAAAACTGCAACCGTCAAGGGGCACCAATGGCATGGTGGGCGCCATTTTGTTGTGGTGGAACCCTTGATCCAGGGGAGCAACAGGGGGTCGGATCTTGAAGTTTTGTGACAGCTGTTGACCCCCTGCATCACCAAAGCCATTTCCTCTTCCCTGCCCTCTAACTCGATGGATATGAAGCTAGTTTTGTCTTTTCCTCTACATGGCCATGGACCACAAAATTACGTCTGATACCAGAAGGATTTATGAATTGTAGAGGCTCTTTGCAGGTTCTCACTATATCGTACGATGTCACCCAATACAAAATAATCATCACATGGGCTTTTACCTACCAATACCAGTGAACCTGCCCCAAACAGATTTCCAAAATGGCTAGACGATTGGTAGATGTCGATTTCTTGGCTAGGTGGCCTTCACTTAGACTCCGTTACCTCCAGGGCCACATGATTAGTGGGCACTGTCGAAAAGGACTTCCTTCTCATTCAGATCAACTTGGGAGGAACGGAGCTGCCGGTGTTTAGAAGGTGTGATTGGATCTTCGAAGCGGTAAGACGGGAAAAATTATGTCACGGTTGTGATGAGGTCACTTCTGCAAAGATATGGGGTCCACAGAGCAGGGCCATCTGCATCTGTTCTTGGAATGGGAGTGGGAATGGGAGCATTCCTTCACACCCACCTGCTGGGTGCTCACTGGGCCACCAGCTGCCCTCACTTAGCTGCCAAGAGACAGAGACCCAATTGACTCTGGTGGCATGGAACTCCAGCCTGCCCCACTGTCTATAGACCAGGAATCCCAGTGCCCATGTCTCTGTCAAGAGCAACTGTCTTTCAGGGGGGATGTAAGGTCATGATGGGACGTGTCCACTTCAGGATGGCCCTGGAGTCTCATTCCCACTCTGCTTGCTTGGAACCATCCATCCAGCATCATAGACTTAGCCTCCCCTCCAGCCAGCCTCCACAGCCTCAAGGAGCTGGGAATGGTTCCAAGCCTCCTTCCCAGGACTCCTCGCATCCCTTCTTGTGAGCTGAGCCCGTTTGGCCCCACTGGGGATCAGGAAATGATGCCACAATGGGAGGCATTGGCAACAAAGTCTGTCTGAGACCTTCTCCACCCTCCTGCCTCCCACACTCAAGCCTGGGAGGTAGACTCCTCCACCCCAGGCACAGCATAGAAACCAGCCTCCTTCCCTAGGTTCCTGCTCTAAGTTCTCCTGGAGCTGTGTTAAGCTGACCATGGGGAATTCTTTGGTGTACCTGGATGGTAGATCATAGGAACCCCCTTCCAGAGTCTTCCTGCCCTTAACTGGAGGAAGGACCGATGCCCAGAGAGGTAGATGGACTCTGGACAGGTTTTCCATCCCCAGCTGCCCCGTGGGGCCAACAGACCCAGGCAGCCCCCTTTCCTGTTTGGATTTCTGGTGCCTCCAACTCAGGAATGCACCCAGCCTTGGTGGAGCGATGGGGAGAAATGGCGGGTGGAGGCTTCTCCTCGCGTGCCAGAGCTCTCCCCATTGTTGGCCCCATCCTCTGCATGACCAGATTCCCTCCATCAGATGAAGTGTAACCTATCCAGGTGGCACTAGTGTGAAAAGCTGTGCCCAGTAACACTGGGGATACGTGAATGCAAACCCGCCTACATCAGATCATCCCCAATGTGATACGCGATAGGCAAAGTGCATGTGTGTTAGAATCGTCGTGGACACATTGTGTTTTAATGGAGAATGATGCCTTACCTAGAGAAGACCCTCCAGGAGTTTCAAATCCTGATTCCTTGGGACCAAACTTGCAATTTCCTAAGTTACAGGGACCTGAGCATGTTGCAAAATTCTCTTCCCTACACTTAAAAATTCTGTCCCATCTGATGGGGTTTCTGCTGACTTCTCTCCCACACTGTGGGTTTGGGTTCTTAAGGCTCCACATTGCTGATCTCCAACTGCATCTGTTCTTTGGATTGCGTTTCGAAGTGTTTTGACTTCTTCACTAAGTCCCTCGCTAGCGGGTTACACAAAGTCTTTAACATAGATTTTTTTTTTATTTCTATGATCTTACATATTTATGCAAAAGATCTTTTAACAGACACTAAAATATTAGATGTACAATAGAGATGATCCTATCAATGAAAGGAAAATCAGGCTTTTATGTGTTGAATATATAATTATGTTCTGTTGTACCTCCTATACAAAAATAACCCCAGAATAACTAAAATATGGAACCAACCTAGGTGCCCTTCAACAGATGAATGGATAAAGAAAATGTGCTATATATGCTCAATGGAATATTACTCAGCCATTAAAAAAAATGAGATGATGACATTTGCTAGTAAATGGATGGAGCTGGGGAATATCATGCTAAGTGAAATAAGCCAAACCCAAAAAACCAAAGGCTGAATATTTTCTCTGCTATGTGGAAGTTAATTCACAATAAGGGGGTGGGGATAGGGAAGAATAGAGTACTTTATATTAGGTAGAGGGGATTGAAGGGAGGGAAGGGCACGGGGTAGGAAGGACAGTAGAGGAAACAGACATCATGACCTCATGTGCATGTGTGGCTGCATGACCATGTGATCCTGCAACATGTCAATCAGAAAAATGAGAGATGGCACTCCATTTATGTCTGATATGTCAAAATGCATCAATGCATTCCACTGTCAGGTGCAACTAGAACAAATGAAAAAATAAAATCACCTCCAGCAATCTTCAAAATGTTTTACTGAGTGCATACTATTTTCTTTCACCTTTGGGTGCAAGATGGTGTGTAACCCTCACTCACATCTTTGAGGCCAGTGATCTTTGCATTGTATGCAGCACCTGAACTCAGAAAGGCTGATTTATAATCCAGAACTGGAGTGTGAACACAGTCTCTGGTTCTAACTCAGCCACACTAGAGTTCCTCCTCTTCCTTCTTCTTTATGATGGTTACATTGCTTCTAACCGTGCGCCCAGGTGCAGGAGAAATGAATCTTCTCTCTGCCTCTTTCCTGGTGTCTCTCAATGTGTATTTAGGAATCATCTTTCTCCACTCACATGTTGTGGAAAAAAAGAAAAAAAGCCCAGGAAAACCCCAGGGTTGCATTAAGCTGGTTTTCATAATCCAGAGCGGCTCTTCCGACCTCCATCTGCTTATTTTTTAAAAAAAAAAAAAAACAATAGTTGGAAGAAAACAAATTGCTGGTTCTCATAGAAAAGCCATCGTGCGGTTGCAGGGGATCCTGAGGGCGGCATTGTACATCAGGACGTCATTTTCCAAATGACACTTCGGTGACCCCAAAGAGCCTTAAAGAGGAGAGCTAGGCTGTGCCTCTTAAAGCCAACCCGGCCTCAAATGCACGCTTTGTAACATAATCCAGCAAACCCCACACGCAGGACTGGGCTCGCTCGCTCGCTGATCCTTGGAGCATCATCTGGGCTCACGCACAATCTCCATTTCTCTCTGGTCTGACGCTGAGTCTGCACGGTGTGCGGAGGGTCTCAGCGACGTGCGCTCCTGGGGCGCAGGGAATCCTGAGGTGCCGCTGTTTCCTGCATTTCTGGGGGGAAGCCATCCAGGGTGGAGACCGGGTCTTTGCAGAAGCGGTCGATGGGCTTCCAGCCTGCGCGGTGGCCCAGTCCCCTTGCAAGGCCATAGAACATGCATCTCCCACCGTTTCCAGTGCATTTCCTTGAAAAATAAAATGCGTGACGCCGCTTCAATGGAGAGAGCTTTCCGCCAGGATTATTGTGGCCGTTTAGAAATCATACTGCTATTTATACCATGCAAAAGAGTCTGCCGGAAGCCCTCCGTCTGTCAAAAAAGCCTTCCCGGCCCACAGCACAGGGGCGGCCCAGGTCGGACCTCCAAGGCACGGTTCTTTTTTTTCTTTTTTTGGAACCAGGGATTGAACCCAGGGGCCCTCAACCACTGAGCCACATCCCAGCCCTATTTTGCATTTTATTTAGAGACAGGGTCTCACTGAGTTGCTTAGGGCCTCGCTAAGTTGCTGAGACTGACTTTGAACTCGCGATCCTCCTGCCTCAGCCTCCCAAGTCCTGGGATTACAGGCGTGAGCCACCGCGCCCGGCCAGGGCACGGTTCTTGAAGAAGGACGAGAATAGGCCCCGTAATGCAAGACACTTCCCGCCTGCGTGGAACAGTTGCTTTTTAAATTTCATTTTATTTTTTTTGGTAGGAGAAGGTGCAGTAGGAAGTCCCCGGCAACAGCCCCCCGGGGTAGAGGATCGCTCCCGGGGGCTCCAGCTGGTGTTCAGCAGGTTTGAGGCTGGGCTCCGCAGTGGGCTCCTTTGTGGGCGTGGCCCACACGGTGATGGACATCAAGGAATGGACAGTGGCCACCAGACTCCCTTCCCTGGGGAGTGACGAGGCCCAGGACACCAAGGACTGAAGGCTGCCCTGCTTGTGCCTGGGAGCTGAGAGTCCCTTTCCTCCTTCTTACTGCCTATTACCTTGAGCTGGCAGCACCAGGCTTCAGGGCCTCCCTCCCAGACCCCATCTGACATTTCCTCACCTTCAGAGGCTGCAAGTCCACAAACACCCCACAGCGTCTCTCAGCAGCAGCTGGTGAGTCTCTAGAGTGACCAATGCCCAAGCACATTCTCCTACTCTCCTCCTTGCTCCTGAGGTGACAGCAGACATGTGGGGCCTTTCCCCACAGGCCAGCCTGTCCTTCTGCAGACACAAACTCACTGTGCATAGACTCGGAACAATGCTTTACCACCAGCATCACATCCGACTGCATTAGTCGGCCTCCGAGATTGTGACAAAATACCCAGGGTAATTCACTTATATATAGAGAGAAAAAGGTTTACCTTGTCTCCTTGTTACAGGTCTTGGTCCACCATGTCCAGGGAGCACATCATGGTGAGGCAGGAAGCAAAGATAGAAAAAGGAAGAGCCTGGGGCCCCAGTGTGACCTTTTATGGCTCACAGCACCATCAAAGTGTTCCACCCAGTCCCAATAGCAGCAAGCTGGGGACTAGGTCTTGACCACCTGGCTTTTGGGGGGTGCATTTGAGGTTCAGAAGGGTGGAAAAGAGAGCAGAGCAGGAACCAGCTTCCATATTGGGAAGGATTCTTGTGAATTTGTTCTTAACAGCCCAGCGTAGGCTGTGTGTGTCAAATAAGAAGAGTGCAAACTTGGAAGATCTCCCGCCTGCTCTTTCTTACGGCTGGAGGCGATGGCGATGGACCTGAGAGAGGTCAGCTGAAGACGGTCGGGACAGGATAGCCTGGATCCCTGGGTGACTGCGTGGAGCAGAGGCCTCCACTGCCCCACTGTGTGAACTCCACATTGTGCATCAGAGTGACCAGGCTTGAGCCAGAGCTTCTGGGTCAGCTTGTTACTGCAGCAGAGCTTGGTCGGAGACACTCGCCCTGCTAAAGGAACAATCTCACCTGCCAATTAGAAATGCCAACAGAGCCAATGTCTATCTGCCCAGTATCAATGGAGCAATGCCCGGAAAATGGGTTGCAACCTGAATTGCTGTGTTAGTCTTGTTAGCATTAGGAGAGAGGAGACAGGTCCCAGCTCACCACTCACTAAGCAGCATCTCAGGATTTATTCACATAGAATGGCGCTGGAAATGTAGTTTTAGAGGAGGCAGAAAGATAGCCCTAGATGGTACCATGACATTGACCTTGCACATCACCCTGAAAAAAAAAATGAAGCATAGAATCAGAATGGGGCTTTGCCACCAACACAGCAGAATCAAAAGAAAATTTCGTGGCTTAACAGCACATTTTCAATGAAGCGTTCATACTTGGAAAAATTGACAGGAACATCTTTGGCAAAATAAGACCTTTCCAAAACAATTACGCACAAACCTTCCTACGGCAGGAATAACAGACTCTAATCCAAACAGGGGACTCTCAGGAATCGCCTCCTACTAATCAGGGAAGAACTGATTGAAAAGCAGACAGAAATACAAGAGCCAGATACTAATGATGGTAAGTTCCCTGAATATATTGTGTGACAAAGTGCGTATGGTATTTCAACCAAATTTTTTGGATTGAAATTGTTTTGGAATCAGACAACATGAGGAGAATATGCATATTATTTTATTTGACTTAAAAAAAAGTCTCGCAGAGGCAGACTCTGCCAAAGTGAAACCGTGTTCCAACCTTGTGAGCAACGTTTCTATCACTGAGAGTGCATAGTAGGGATTTCCGTTTGTGAGCTTGATAGCATTGAGGATTACAGATGATCCACCTGGACTATCATTGTTTCTACTTGGTCTTTCTTTGAGAATCACTCATTGGTTCTTGCTTTGTACTCAGATTAGAGAGCACATAAAATGTTTCACTAATTCCTTGCACATGTCTGTCCGTCTTCTTGAATGCAGGTGTTTGCTGTGCACAATCAGCTGCCTTCTGATGTGCTATTTATGAGAGTCTGTCTAGTCCATTCCTTCTCAGCAGACAGGATGCCTTTTCCAAGTGCTGGAGTGCTCCTGAGGACAGTAGCCAGGCACCTACAGGGAAGTCTGGGTGGCACAGTAGTTAGGCTCTGGGTGAGTCTTTGTGTTTTCTTCTCCCATTTCTGGAACAAGGAGTGAGAATCCCATCCTGAAAGGTATTAACAGCTCTTGACTCTGCCAACAATCTATCAGAGTGATTTTCATTGTCAATATTTGCTTTCTGCCTGGTTCGGTCATTTATTCATGACATGATTATTTAATATATTCCCTGTGCTTGGGGTCGGGCTGGGTTTTGCAGATGGAGGGATGCATGGGAGAAACTCTGCTGGCCTTCACACTGGAAAGAAAATACTGACATCTGAGTCATCTCCACTCCATGTCACTGGGGCTTTGGGGAATGCTATGGACCAAGGGAACACCTCTCAGTGAAGACTGGGAATGCCTTACCAGAGAAGTCACTCCATGCACTGGGTCTTGATGGGTGAATAGGAGTTTGCCAGGGACTCTTGGGGAGAGGAGACCACAGTCAATGAAAAAAAAAAAAAGGCAGAGAAAGGGTCTTAAAAATTGTGTCTATCCAGAACCCAGGACTACAGATGTGCATTGTAGAAGAGGCAGGGTTGGCGATTGTAGAACAAGCTGAGGAATGGAGTCTTTATCTTACACGGGAGGGGCAGCCCCAGAAGGATATAGTAGCTGCTTTCATTTGGAAAGATCATTGGAAAGCTTCAAGCATCTGGTCATTACCAACCAAATCAGTGCCTGTGCTTGACGGTCAGAATCCCTGAGTAGGTCAAGAATGGCCAGACGTCATGCAGGAAGGAGGAGAGAAGGGTCACCTACCCCTGAGAAGGTCCCATGAGTAGCACAGGCTAAAGATGAGGGGCCTCCCTGAGGGTTGAGGCCTCACTGACTTTTATCACTGATGCATCTCAGCACCCAATGCCAATGCCCCAAATCTCCAGTGCTCAACATCTGCACCACCCAGGACCATACCCGGCATGGAGGACAGGTGTCCGCAGACAGGCATAGAAGGCTCGCTTTCCTTCACAGGAAGGCCTTCTTCCCCGCCCGCCCTCTTTGCTGTCCTGGAGAGAGTCCAGGCCTAGGTCAGTATCTCCTGGGACCTCTTTCCTAATCCGATCAGGCCAGGTCTTGGTCGATGCAAATTCACTTACAAGTCTGAGCCTGGCCAAGGGGCCTCCTCGCTCCCTGATTAGATGAGTGAGAAGATACACAGCAGTCACTTAGGGCAGAGTCGATTACTGACGGCAGATGAACTGAGTGCCCGCTTCCCTGGAGGGTGCCGTAAGTGGGTAAGCTGTTTTTTTCTTCTTAGTATTCACGGTGGACACCCTACAGGCTTCTTGGAATTTCTGCCCAAGTTCAAAGTCATTAATCTGCCAAAAAAAGACATGAGTGCCTACTGCGTGTATGCTGAAGGGTCAGAAGAGGTCCTTGTGTGGAGCCGAGGGGAGGGAAGGACTGAGAGTCTGTCACTGCCGTGCCGGAGAAGAGGCTTTGCAAGATCAGGAGGCAGAAGTAAGGGATAGGAAACTGAGCCTGCATGGGCAGTGGCCCCCGGGGGACAGCAAAGACTTTTGTGCACACAGAGGCTCTTCTTGCAGAACTTCAGGTGGACCAGATGTTGGAAAGCTGAGGCTGATGTACCAGATCCAGCCTGCGTCCTGTTCAAATAAATAAAGCTTTATTGTCACACGCCCCTGCTCATTCCTTTTCAGGTTTTGCCTTCTCATTAAAATAGCAAGATTTGAACAGGGAAGATGGTGGAAAAAACCCGCCATATTTGCAGTCTGACTGACATCCATCCTCTGCCCTGTAGGTAGCAGCTGGTTTCAGAAGTTGCTGTCCATGCATGACCCGAATAATCGCTTTCTGCTTTTGTGGCTGCCGCGTGATCAATGCCCTCAATTGCATCCCCTCTGCTGACGTACCTGGCGCGACTGATCTCTTTGGTCTCCCCCAGTGCTCACCAATCGTATTACAACTTTTCCCATGGAGTTAGCTCACATATATTAACCACTATTTGGAGAAAGGTGTGATACTTTGACTTATGCATAAAGGATCTTTGAGAATTGCCCTCCCGCACTGTAGAAGTGATTCTCTTTGCATTGCTTACAAAACCATTACGGCTTGGATAAGATGTGCCCTGCAATAGCTCCTTTGTTAACGCAGGAAGGTTCAGAGGTGAGATGATTGGATTGTGAGAGCTGGGACCTCATCAGACCATCCTGGTTTGAATGGACAGACTGGTGGGCAGTAACTGTAGGCAGGTGAGGCGTGGCTGGAGCAGGTGGGTCCCTGGGGGCCTGCTCTGGAAAGGTGCATCTCCTCTGCAGACCCTTCGCCTCACTCCATCTCTGCTCCCTGGCCAGCCAGCACTCTTCCACCAAGCCCCTCCGCCATGATGTTCTTCTTCACCTTGTGCCCAGAGCAATGACTCAGCCCACCGTGGACTGAACCTCTGAAGCCCTGAGTCCCAAATCAACTTCCCCTCCTCTACGTTGTCCTTGTCAGGAGTTTCATTCACAGAAGTGACAAACTCACCCTCAGGAAAATTATTTGTTTCCCTTCCAACATTTAAACACACTTCGTTGGAGATGAGTGGACATTCCTGTTGGCTTCTCACCTGAGAGATGGAAGGAGAAGTCAAGTGGGAACGTGTCATGACAGACACACCAAGGTATCAGGGAGGAATTTTTGCAAAACGGCACATCATAAACCCTGTGGAGAGCGACATCTGCCACTCAGAATGGAGTCAGGCCACTCGTCCTTGGTGGCTTCTGATTGCAAGAAGGTCACAGTCAGAGGGAGAAAAGCCACTCTTGGTCGATAATAAGTCACACACGTGAGATATTTGGTAAGATTTAGCAGCAAAGCACACTTTTCCCTCTGGAAAGACATTGATAAAGAATTGATCAGCAAAGATCTCTGAGCAGGTGCTCAGCCAGAAGTCAGGAACTTCACATAAACAGAGTCACCAGCACAGAGAATTCGGACCAGTGTTCCACCATCTTTCCCCCTTGGAATTGTAGACATTGTGTTTCTCTAACTACACCCTTTTAATAGCACAGAGGTTCTTTGTATCTGTTTTTGCACTTCGCACCTCAACACAGGAGGGAATGTCTCACCCTAAGAACCCACCTTTGCCCAGAGGGTTGCTATTGATCTTTTTGGGCAAGCATGCTGGGCTGGGGGTGCAGTTTACTGGTAAAATAATTTGTGATCAGCATGCCTGGGATCCTGGGCTCAATCCCCAGATTCAAGGGTAAAAGTGTATATGCTGCAGGAAGTCATAGCATCACTGGATGGATCAGAAATAGCAACTGAGTCGAGAGAGGGGACAATTCCATGACGCCATGATTGTCCTAGCCAGAGAGACGTATTCCCAAGCCCTGCGAGACACAGCATCTACACATCCACAATGACGATCCATCCCTACCTTATAGTGTAGTTTATCTTGTTCATGGTGAAATCATTACGTGCACGTATATAAACTGCAGAAGTGGTGCTAACGCACGCATGCAGATTAAATTCTCCTGAACACGTCCCTTTCCGTCATTTTCACGGATTCTCAGGAGGAATGTAAACCACATAGCCCTCCAAATATCATCTTACGTGTGACTCACCAAGTGATCAGTCTGGTACTCCTGAGCAAAACTGTTTAGGCAATATGTAAAAGAAAAAAAAAAGAAAAGAAATCTGTTTTCTGCTTTGATTATGGAAGCAATGAATTTTGAAGAAAATATGGATATATTTTCTACATATATTCTACGTATATGAATCTCTATGTTCATATATATTCACATAGATATACATAGAGTTAATGGTTAATGTGAGCTGTCGACTTGATTGCATTGAGAGATGCGGATGATTAAGAGACCTGTGGGTGTGTCCATGAGGGCGTGTCCAGGAATGATTGGCAGGTGGGATAGCCAACTGAAGTGCAGCCTCTCCCTAAGTGTGAGCAGCACCACCCAATAGGATGGAATCAAAGCTGGAAGAACAGGAAGCAGATGCAGAGCAAGCTCGGCTCTTCTTGAACGGGTTCTTGATCGCTGCTTCCATTGTCTGAGGATATCAGACTCTCGCGTCTTCACTCTTCCAAAGCTGACTCTGCCAGTGATTCTCCAGGGAGTTTCCAGAAGCCTTGGTCTTGGACTAGGGTAGCACTGCTGATCCCTCTTGTCCTGGGGCTTCTGCCTCTTGGACTGGGCAGCTGCTGGTTCCTCCAGCTCTCAGGTTGCAGACGGCCACTGTGGACCATCCAGCTTCTGGTCATGTAAGCCAATCTAGTAAATCCCCTTTATAATTGTACTTCCTGTTGATTCAGTTTCTCTAGAGAACCCTAATACAGATACATATAAAGATATAAAGATATATATATGAAGAAAATGTGGATACATTTTCTAAAGATATTCTACATACACAAGTATGTGTTCGTATAAACTGACACACAGTATATATATACACATAGAGATAAATATATATGTATTCACGTATATATATGCATGTGAAAAAAAATATATATATACACACACACACATATTCTGGCTATTTTAGGAAAACAGGCAGAACTCAATCCCGAGAGAGTGTTTCGAGGTCCCCGAGGCAGCAACGGTGCCCGGCTGAGAAGTGAAGACTGCAACCTTGTTTGAAGGGAGTCTGGCCCTGGGTGCTGATCCTGGTCCTTGTCCTGAGGAGCCTGGTGCGCCCCTGTCTTCCTGAGGTCTCGGGGTCACTGGACAGTTCCATGCTCTGATGCAGGCGGGGCTGCTCATGCTGGTGGTCCCACAGGGCAGGAGCTCTGGTCCTGCAGCAGGGCTGGAGCTCCTGAGGGGCTGAAGACTGCGATCTGCTGCATGATCCGCACTCCACACTCAGGGGAGGAGCCCTGTGGACACTCGACTTGATGCTCTGGTGACCTTCAGCGCTGGGCAGTGGCAGTGAACCTCAGTTCCCCATCAGCCAGGTGACCACAGGGGAAATGAGGTCTGTCGTCTGGGATCTCAGTGGGTTCGACACAGGACATTCCTCTTCCATGTCCAGCATTGTCAGCTGACCACATCCTGAGTCAGCAGCATCAGCACTGACCCTGGGGTCACCTGGGGAGCGCTGGGCGGGGCAGGAGTCTGAGAAGGACGGGCAGCCTCCAGGTCCGCGCCCTCTCCTTCTGCAGGTGGCTCGCTGGGACTCACACACAGGGTCGTCGCCAGGAGCTGGGGTGCAGAAGGACCAGGGCGCAGCTCCAGCCAGGAAGCAGCCGGGCCGCGCGGGGACTCCCTAGCCCCCGGGCATGACCTGGATGCCCCTGGTGCACAGACGGGCGAACCCTGTCTAATCGCCTGGAAGCAGGAATGTGTCAATCAGCGTTGGAAATGCTGGGTAGGCGCAAGTCAAAGCCCAGGGCGACAGGCACCAGCGAGGCGCGCTGGAGGACGGGGTGCCCCAGGCTGGCCGCATTTGGGGGAGCCCCCGGAGATGGGGCCAGAGACACCTGAGCTCAGCGAAGCTTCCTGCCCAGCAGGGTCCGCTGCCCCCGCTGGACGGTGCCACACGGCGCCCGGAGTCCCAGCTGAACTTCATCTTGAACTTCTGGCTGAGGAATTCCGATTGCATCGCACCCATTTCCACTTTTTGTTCCTCTACTACGACCTTGGAAAATGGGTCTCCTTCTCTGAAAAACATAGAAAGTGGTCCGTTAGTATTTAACACGAGGGCTCTTAGAAAGGGGTGTAGGAAGGTTCATGAAGCATTTAAGACCCCCCAGACCTTTGGGGGTGCTCCAGACGCGGGGTTTCTTTGCACAAGAACCAGGAACAGCCCTGGAGTCAAGCAGAGGGGTGTAGGGTGAATGTTTTTTAATTTATTTTTTCCTAAAACAAAACAACAAAGAAGAAATTGAATTAAAATAAGGAGAAAGAAACTCAATAAGAAAGCGAGAGCCCATCATTGAAGATTGTGAAAATTAGGAACTTAATTTTAAAATCTCATGGTCCAAACCAAAGAAGGACAGATGGACAGTGGGGAGAGGGACAGGCAGTGTCTGCTCCTCCTCGGTGGAGCTGCATGGAGCTGAGGACCCAGGTGTGATGGCCGAAGAGGTGGAGGGAGGGACCCTTGGGCTGCATGTCCCCGTCTGTCCTGGGGTCACGGGGACTCAAGATGTTCGTCTCTGGCTCTGAGCATCGAGGAAGGACCAGCCACACATCATGCCAACTATGGGAAAATCTCTGGAGGCAGGAAACGGGACTCTTGCCTGTGGCTCAGTGCGCAACCCTGCAGGCGGGCATGGGCCGCACCAGCCGCACTGGCCCCACCTGGGAGCGCGACGGGAACACGCAGGCTCAGACCACACCGTGACTCAGCCGAAGCAGGAGGGGTCATTTGAACAAGACCCCCGTGGACGCGCGTGCACATTGAAGTTTCTGGAAAACAAATCTAAATCCCATTTTCCCGCCACTGGAGCCAGGAGGAGACATGGAAGGGCCAGTGGGGATCAAACGGTGAGATCCGGGCTCCTGAGCCTCTACACTCCCTTGGAGGCTCAGGGGTTTCTCTGAAGATCATGATGTCACTTGAACACAGGACCCTCGTTCCAACAGCGATGGAGAAGGAGGCCGCCTTGCTATTCTCTCCTGAAGCTTGCAAATGGCTCTCAGAACGGCAGAAGGATTTTCGGTGCATTTCATAATTTCAGGTGAAAGTAGCCCATTGTGGGCTGGGAACCGCCTGGAATAGGGAGGACTCTTCACTTGTTCAGTGTGCAACCCCACCCACCTCCTGTTCCTTCATTCTTCTCTACCCACCACACCTATGGATCAGCATTCGCTTATCAGAGAAAACGTTCAGCTGTTGGTTTTTGGGTTGGGCTTATTTTACTTAGCATGATATTCTCCAGCTCCATCCATTTATCTGCAAATGCCATCATTTCATTCTTCTTCGTGGCTGAGTAATATTCCATTGTGTATATATACCACATTTTCTTTATCCATCCATCTGTTGAAGGGCACCTAGGTTGGTTCCATAGCTTAGCTACTGTGAGTTGAGCTGCTATAAACATTATGTACAATCAGAAAAATGAGAGATGGCACTCCATTTATGTCTGATGTATCAAAATGCATCAATGCATTCCACTGTCACGTGCAACTCATTAGGGCAAATAAAAAATTTTTTAAAAACCGACCACGGTGAAAGAACCTGTTCAGTGTTCATTTTTATTTTTATTTTTTCATGTAAAACTGTGTGACCAGAGCCTTCGATCAAAAATCCTTGAACAGCAGAGGACGGTGCATTTTGCCGTTGAGCTGAGGGAGGGTGACCTGTTCACGGCTGCCTCCAGTCCTGGGGCGCCAGGGCCGGGTGTCAAGTGCTGGAAACAGGAGGACATGTCCGAGGGCCTGCGGTCGCTCTGCACAGCTGGACGCCAACCTTGTGCTCCCGAGCCTCAGACGCCGCGCGGAGACACGTCTCCAACTCACAGAGTGTTTCTGGTACCAACCAAAACATCATTTTCCAGACGCCAAGGTCTCGCTCCTGATCCTAAACATCCACCAGTCAGCACCACGCGGCCCCCGCTCTGCACATCTTCATGCTGGTAAAATGTCCTGCGGTTCCAAGCCCGCAAACCAGAAGAACCAAACTGTAGATTAAAAAATTCTAAAAAATCATGTCTGATGGTAGCAAAGGGTTTGCCTCCGAGCAGAACGCACATCTGGACTCACGGTTCTCTGGGTGGAAATGTCTCTGCCAAGATGAAAGAGGCCTTTGAAATCCTTCTGATATTCCAGCGGCTGCTGAAATGTTAATTGCAAAGGAGGAAAAGTTCTATTATTCCATTAAATGTTTTAGAAGCAGGAGTGACTGGGTCTCTCTGGAGCTGCTTCGTGGGGAGGCTGGGCTTCTGCTGGAGACTCTAGGGAAGGACCTGCCCTCAGCCTCCCGCGTGGCCCTGACTCCGGGCCCTGGAGTCAATCTCCTCCTCTCCTAAGGACACACCAGTCTTTGAGTGAAGGGCTGGTTCTCAACCCAGGAAGATTTTGTCTTGGCATCCGCAACAACTCTTTTCAGTCAGTTCAAAATCAAAAGAAATATCTAAATATAGCCGAACTCAGGGACGCAGCCCACTAATCCCAGCTGCCAGGAGGCTGAGGCAGGAGGATCACAAGTTCAAAGCCAGCCTCAGCAACTTAGCAAGGTCCTAAGCAACTCAGTGAGACCCTGTCCCTAAATAAAACACAAAATAGGGCTGGGGAGGTGGCTCAGTGGTTGAGGGCCCCTGGGTTCAATCCCTGGTTCCAAAAAAAAAAAAAAAAAAGTTATCACCACTGTTCTGGGACGGAATGGGTCATGGTGCGGAGGAATTTGCAAGTCAAATGTGCCTTTTGTATAAAGTTTCTTGTTCACCTTTAGACCTCTGAGAATCCAGCCGGGTTGGCGTTGCAAGGAAGCACCTCTTGTGAGATTTTTGTCCTGACTCTCACCTTCTGAGCTGAGCAACGCAGGACTCAGCTTCTGAGCTCAGCACTGCAGGGACGCAGCTCCAGGTTAGGGTACGAGGCGGGAGATGCTCATTCCCAGACCCCGGCTGCAATGAGCACCGCCTCCGTGCTCCAGCCCACACGATTAGCAGCCCCAGAAACTCACACCTTCCACATTCAATCCTGGGCGGGAAGGTCCTCCTGACAGGGACCATCCATCATCCGTCAGAGGCTTGAGTTAACAGATGCTGCTGCTCAGGCTGGACAGGATCAGGCCCCCAGGATCAGGTCAGCAGCCTGCCCGCGGGCTCCGCTCCCCACCGCCCAGCCTCCTGCGCCCAATGCAGAAGTTTGCTTGAAGAATTTCTCTTGATAGGATGCATACTCGAACACACACTCATGCACACACACACACACACACACACACACCCATTTATGGACATCTCTTCAATCCAAGAAGAAGCTGTTTGCATGAAGTGTTTGCAGAGATTCCAGACGCATTCATTCACCTGCGCTCATTTAAAAGCTTTCGGTGGGAAGAGCATCAGGCTGAAATATTTTTAAGCTCCCGTTTCAAATATTAAAGAGGTTCACTTCTTTGTTTTCTCTACCTTGCTGTTTTTATTGGTGCGTTCTTGCTCTGCACCGTCCTGGGGTTCGTTCTGAGATGAACACACACTGAGATGTCATCTGCTCCGTGGCCATCCCAGGACCTTGAGTATTTTTCTGTTTCTTAGTCTTAAATAGCAAGAGGGCATCTTAATATTTTGTTTCTGTTTTGATTTTTTAGTTTTAAATAGCAAGAGCTATGTTTAATCTACTCACTGCACCAAGAATAGGAAAAAATGGTGTCGGTCTTTTTTATCTTGGGCTTGGGTCTTCCAGGGCTGTGGCCTGGGTCCTCTCCAGGGTTTCCGCAGTCAGGAAACCCTTCTCCTCCAGCTCAGCGGCGCAGGTTTCAAGACTCCCCCGGGGAGAGCTGCCTCCCTTCAATTTTCTGATTTACACCGGCTGGCTTGGTAGCAATTAGGAGCAGAAGCAGAAATACCAAGAGCCAGTATTGTATTCGATGTCTCCCTATTTTATTCGACGTCTCCCCTTCCACCCGATGGCGTAGAACAACCCCGTCTAATTATTCCCTCTCTATTAAGCGCTGTTGCTTTTAAATATAGCACAAGCTAAATGCGCACCGTGTGTCTCTCTCTCCTTCCGACAGCGCTGACGTCCCCAGGTCGCCCTGGGCGATGCTCCATCACAGGCCCAGTTTGCTAATTTGTCTTCGTGCCTGGACCAGGCCCTGCCTACGGTTTTCAAGAAGGTCACAGTAACTACCTGCTGGTCATTGCAATTGACCTTCTTTTTTTTCTTTGTCCTTATGGGACCACTCGCTACCAATGAATTATTATTTTTTTCTTTTTTGGTACCAGGGATTGAACCCAGGGGCGTTTAACCACTGAACACTCTTTCTTTTTTATTGAGAGACAGGGTCTGAGTTGCTCAGAGCGTCGCTGAGTTGCTGAGGCTGGCTGTGAACTCGCCGTCCTCCTGCCTCAGCCTCCCGAGGCACGGGATTGCAGGTGTGAGCGGCCCAGCAGGGAATCCCTTTGTGATCTCCGCGGGGGCACGTGGATCTCCTGACAAATCCTTCCCTGCCGGGGGTTTTCCGTCTCCTCTGCAGGCTGCCCCTCCTGCGCTAGGCTCCCGTGGGCTAGAGATGCGCAGGCCTTTGTTCTGGCTTCTGAACTTTCTTCCCAAGTTGTTTGAATTCCACAGCTTCAGGGAGAAAGCGCCTGTAAAAGGAGGAGGGGAGCCTCAGGCACCAGGAGGTGTGGCCTTGCAGAGAGACGAGGTCAGGAAGGCGGAGCCTCAGCATCAGGAGGTGAGGTCTGCAGAGAGATGAGGTCAGGAGGGCGGAGCCTCAGCATCAGGAGGTGAGGTCTGCAGCGAGATGAGGTCAGGAGGGCGGAGCCTCAGGCCCCGGGAGGTGTGGCACTGCAGAGAGACGAAGTCAGGAGGGTGGAGCCTCAGGCCCCAGTAGGTGGGGTCTGCAGAGAGATGAGGTCAGGAGGGCAGAGCCTGAGCCCCAGGAGGTGTGGCCTTGCAGAGAGATGAGGTCAGG
>JAJEJO010002855.1:73358-91469 GCA_020662805.1 Glaucomys volans
TATAAATAATGTATAACAGATAATATGTGATATGTGTATATATAATGCCTATGTAAATATGCATATCTGTATAGATTATATGATAAGCCAATATATAACCATATATACTATATAATACATATATGATATCATATGTACATATATATGTTTGGTAAATATCATAATGTACAGTGATACACGGTGACACACAATAATCTGTGCCTGGGAAATTAAGTATTTTATATTCTTGTTCGTCTTCAATGTTGCAAATATAAATATCATTAAATAGTTTTGCAAGTAAAAGAGTCAAAACCCACAGTTCTCCTGTCTTTTCACGTCCATGCTAAAAACTAGGAGCTGAATGTCCTCCTGGACAGCCTGTCTGTCCTTCCTTCCTTCCTTCCTTCCTTCCTTCCTTCCTTCCTTCCTTCCTTCTTTGTAGCAGGGTTGGAACCCAGAAACTCTCAAACCCTGAGCCACATCCCCAGCCCTATTTTGCATTTTACTTAGAGACAGGGTCTCACTGAGCTGCTTAGAGCCTCACTTCTGCTGAGGCTGGCTTTGAACTCACGATCCTCCTGCCTCAGCCTCCTGAACCGCTGGGATTCCAGGTGTGTGCCCCAGGCCTGGCAGCTGGCCACCATTAGAACTAGAAACTCTACATGGAAAATGGGAACGTAAAAACCATGAACCGGGACCCTTTGAAGACAAACTTCTGCATGCAACGTTTGACTTTGCAGGTAATTTCAAGGCCTTTTGTGTAAGTAGATCTGGAAACAGGGACCCACTGACACACCCTTGGCTGCATCCAATGCCGGAGGATTTGTTTCGGGGACAGTTCTGAGTGCTGGCAGGAGCCCCCAGACTCTGATGGAGCCCTTGGAGGGACTGTTGCCCTGTGGACGATCCAGAGCTCACATCACTCTCTCAGCTCACGAGCTAGTCTGGAGATGGAGTTCACATCAAGGATCATGCATCCTTGTGGCAAGAAAACTTTATTTTTGGCTATTTGTTTTCAGAAAACGGAGCTGATCTCAGACTTGCGGTGTGAATGTGACTCAGCTTGTCTCCCAAATCATATCCTAATGAGAGCCAAGGCAGAATCACCCTGCGAATGTCTTCATCCAGAAACACCACTAACGTAGCAGGCGAGCCTGGAAGCACTTATGAAATATCCCATTTGGACAGCTTTTGCCTTGCTTGCTGGGGTGGTCGAAATCATAGGCAGGCATAGTGAGTGTCGATGTGTTCGGGACGATCTTATGGGCTGCACCTGAACCTACCCAAGTCCCAGCATCACACTGGGAAAAGATCTCGGAGTCATGCTTTTCAATTAAAATATATTATACATATAATAGAAATGTATTTTTATATATAAAGTGCAGTGTTGCATGTGCTAACTCTTGTGTAAATAAGAAGTTATAACAGAGATGATATGAAGAGACCTGGGAGCTCAAGCCTCTGTTATTAGATTCAACAGCTGTACAGCTACTCTGTTAAATTGCTGAAAATGCTTCAAAATGCTTGGTCACGCTTCCAGACTAAGCTCATTGTGAGCACTGGGAACACAGCTCAGTTGAATGATGCTTATCTAGCTTGCATGAGGAAGAGGGCATGGAGGAGGAGAGCAGCTCAGGACAAGGCACCAGGGAGCAGAGAGAGCTCTGCTCACCAGGGACAAGATAGGAACCCCAAAAGCAGGTGCCCAGTGACCCAGCTCCTCCAGCCACATCCACCTGCCCACAGTCACCACCCAGTTAGTCCATTTATTTGGGGATCATGGTTTCAGAGATTCAGTCCATGGTTGGTTGACTCCATGGCTCTGGCCCAAGGTGAGGCAGAACAAAATGGCGGAAGGGCATGGAGGAGGAGAGCAGCTCAGGACATGGCACCAGGGAGCAGAGAGAGCTCTGCTCACCAGGGACAAGAGAGAAACCCCAAAGGCAGGTGCCCAGTGACCCAGCTCCTCCAGCCACACCCCACCTGCCCACAGTCACCACCCAGTTAGTCCATTCAAGTGGATTAATCCACTGCTTAGGTTAAGGATCCCATAACCCAATCATTTCCTCTCTAAGCTTTCTTGCATTGTCTCACACATAAGCTTTTAGGGGACACCTCACATCTAAACCATAACAATCACTAAAGTTTCAAGCAGCCCTGGAAGTTCTCATTATGAAATGCTGCCTCTGGACAGCATCTTTACCTTGCTTGCAGGGATGGTTGTGTTTCTGAATAAATTATCAGATCAATAACAATCAATCAGATCAATAACTATCAATAACAAAATTCCAAGTCGTGACCATACTGTGTTTCCTTACTGAGGATTGGAGTGTTGGTCTTCAGGTTCCACAGTTGTCAGGTGTGGTTTTCTAAGTTGATACTGATTGCAGAGAATAGCATTCCCCATAGGAATTTGCACCAGAAGGAATGATCGTGTGCATGTGCGTGAACACTGCCTTATACTCATGAATTACTCAACCTCATTTCCTGAGAAGTGGTAGTTTCTATTCCCCTGGCTCATGGAGATATCTGGAGAAGAGCAACATCATGGTCCCTTGCCACTGATCATGTCAGGTCTCCTAATGATGATGGGTAAATGCCCTCCTGGCTTCTCACAAGGGTCCTCTTCCTGACTTCAGATGGACCACCTTCTTCATGTGTCTTTCTGGGGAAGAGAGAGAAGGAGATGGTGTCTTTTGCTCTTCTTAAAAGGGCTCCAGTCCTGGCAGGATTGCATCCCACCCTAATGACCTCATTGAACCCATCACCTCCTCATAGGCAAGACTATTTCCAAGTGAAATAACTTTGGTGACTGGGCCTCCCACATGAGAATTTGGGGAGTAACAGAACTGTGTCCATAGCAGTAGGTCTACCAGACTGAGCAAATGGTAATACAAGACACCCCACTTTCTCTGAGTTTTAGATAAACAACAGAATCATCTTTTTCATTATAGGTACCTCTCCTGCAATATTTGAGATACATGGGATCCTTATGAAAAGTATGTGTCATGATCTAAAATTGAAATATAACTCGCCATCCTGAGTTTTACTTGGAAGGCTTAGCTGTACAAAGTCCTGTTTTGATAAAAATAGGAGCAAAGGGTGGTCAGTACCTTGCCAAGGGTCTTGAGCAAGCCCAAGAGGCACAAAGAGGTTGCTGGTTGTACCGTGAGGAAGTGTGTGTCCATGCAATCTGTGAACATTGGCAAGGAGGTGGACTGCATTCCTTTGTCAGACTGCTGCCTTGGTCCAAGGAGCTCTGAGCATATGAACTGACCAAGTCACTGTGGGAGGTACACACCACAGAGGGCTCCCTGGAGGAGATGATCCTTCCACTGGACTTTGCAAGTGGATTCCCATCTCATGGGTACAAGGGAAGGCAAAAGATTCCTAAGGGAACAGGAAATGGTTGCCCAAGCTGCAAAGCAAATAAGGGTTGGGAACTGGGAGGAACAGCCCACATATGATGGCAATAATTAAACTGGGACATACATGCGTGAAAGAGGCTTTGAGAATGGAAAGAGAGGTGTGAAGAGCCCATGAATTGAGAACTGGGGGAACAGGCTTTGGGCTTGGAGGCACAAGAGGATGCAATGATAAAATGAAAAGGAGTTGGGAAACAGATGGGGCGTGGGGAGCAGCTGATTCTTGTTATGCATAGTCATGATGCTCTACACAGTCATGGTAAACACTGTGGTAGTAAATACTGAATGCTGCTTCTAGGAGAATGCAGAGGTGGGTTTCTGTGAGCCTCCAGTCACAACATTTCCATCAAAGGGTGGACTCATAACCTTGTTGGTGTGTATTTCTGTTCAAAGTCCTCTGACTGGATATTTATTTCTGTGAAATCCGATGGAAACAGCACTTTAAACCACTCCTGAGTGAAGCTTTTCTAACACAAGAATTTTCTTTTTATGGCACACTGTGGAATTCTTGAAAACTAAATAACACTGCAGCCTTATGCTTGAGGCCATTTTAGACAGTCAAATCATCAACAAAGCCCACAAAGATGTGGCAGTCAAGGTGCTTCTTGACCATGGAAAGAACACTTTTTAGGGCATGAGATCTGAGAAGATGGCGCAGCACCGCTCCGCTCAGGCTCAGCTGGAGGTGACCACAGTGGCCAGCTTGCATTTTCCTTTGCTCTGTCCTTATCTTATAATGCCCCTGAGAGTGCTGTGTGTATTGACTTGGGCTTACAAATAAATTTTAGAACACAGGAGTGTTTGCAAATAGAGAATCTATGAATAATGGAGATCCGCGGAGTTTGATTTAGTTATGGGTTATTGAATGTGATAGAAGATTAAATTCCAGATGCCCTGGGTATTTGAAGAGCAAAAATTTGCACTGGTGAAAGGTAAAGGACTGGAAATCTATAATGTGAGTTCTGCTTCCTGTCTCACTTTACAGGTGGCACATCCTTGTTCTGGGTTGGTCCATGGAACCACGTTCTGCACCTCTCTTCTCTCCCCCTGTCTCCAGCCTTGATTAGTCAACACCCCAGACTTAGCTCTCTATCCCGGTTGGTGCTTGTCTTACTTCAGGGCTCTGTTCTCTTGCATTGCAAATCTGGCCTCCCAGCACTGCTGGGGAACCACCTCTCAGCTGACTGAATCATATATTCAAGACCCACATGCCTGTACTTCTCCAGCACCGCCATCTTGGATCATCTCTGCCCCAAGGCAGATGGGTCCCTGCCTTGTTCTGTCTCTCTCTCTTCTAGGTGGTGTTGCACCTATACAATCTCTTGGTCATGTTCCATCAAATGAGACCTGAAGAGGTGTCAGAAGACAGGGAAACAGCCGAACTGTGGACCTTGGGAAAGGTGCAGAGATAATGTAAAGGAAGAGGGAATTAAGCAAGTAAAGGTAAAATTAAATCAATCAACATCAATTTAAGAGAAGACAGAAATTCCAGAGAGGAGAGGAGAAAGGATCAATTTAGCCAAGTATGTTGAGCATCCATCCAAAAAATCTTAATGCAAAGTGTAAGGTAGGAAGTTCATGCCTGGGAAACAGGATGTTCAGAAGAGAATTTCAAAGACATGTTGATCAATTCTGTCAAATCCAACAGGAAGATAAAGGGAGGCATCATCTCAGATAGAGGGAGAAGAGGGGCAGGGAACATTCCAAATATGCAAGGACCAGGCCTTGCTGGTCTTCCTGCCAATCCACGCAGAGAGCAGCAACATCCAGGAAGCAGGAGCTTTGCCTCCAAGGCAGGCATGTGATGGTCGGAGTGCAATTTCCTCTTGGCAATGACCTGTTCTTCTGTTGTACTGAGAATGCTTCTTGTGTAATGATTCACAGCGTGGATCCCGGGTAATCGGCTCAGAGAGTCATGTTTCATTTCTTCTGTTTCCAAAGCTCTGCTTTCCAAGCCAGTGGCCAAATGAGGCTCTTCCCTTGCCAGCATCAGTGTGAACTCTGAAAACCATCTTTTGTCCAGAGTGTCTTCCAGCTGCGGTTGTGATCTCCACTGGCAGGCCCTCTGCAAATGCAGTTTGAAAACACAGCTTCTGGAAGGACTCACCTGCTTCATCCTGAGCAAAACATGAGGTCTCAGTGTCCTCTGTCACACAAGGTTGCTGGCAGCTTCAGAGAGACTGAATGAGGATGCCAGACACCATAGACCGTGACCCCTCTTGCAGTGAATTCTGTCCCTGGGAGATGAATTTCCCTCAGTTAATGAACAGTTACCCACAATGGCGAATTCCCTTTTGTAGGGTCGTTTAAATGAGTCTTCTTTCCCATGAAACTAAAGAAAGATGGGCAGCAGAAGTCTTGGAATGCTGTATCCAAATGCTGCAGTTTCAAGAAGTTATTCTGGAGTGAATCTAACATTTCACACCAGCAGAGTATACTATGCACTCGCAATTTTCAAACATTCCTGGAATGATGGTCGTTGATATTTTGGAATGATGTTCTCACTCTGTCTTAAAAAGAACACATTTCCGGTAAATATGGCCATGGGTGTGGGTTTCCAGATGATTGGCTCTCTTTATTTGCAAAGTCATCACTTTGGACTCTTATGGTCTAGGCATGACTACCTCCTCTCTAAGTTCAGCATCTGATCTCCATCTTTTTAGCTTTTAAAACCCTATTGCTATAAAATCCTGGGGACATCTCTCTTGGAGAAAGAAACCCTTTGTTATGGTGCCATATTGCAAGTTCCAAATTTGACAAAAAAATTACAAAATGACAGGTTCTGGCTTGTTGGTAAGGACTCAGAAGTCTTGGCTGTGCAGATGTAGAGAGATAGAAAGTGGTAAGTGATTGGGGCTGGGAGTTGGTGGAAAGTGCTAGGTGGTGGTCCAGAAGACAGACTGGGAACAACTCCTAGGGATTATGCAGTTTTTCTTGCATGATGGAAATGGTCTAAAATGGATCATGGTGCTGGTTTGCATGAATCAGTGAACACACAAAAATTGTGTGAATCACTGAATTTATATGTAGACAAGTGCATTGGATGATAGGCAAATTATATCTCAATAAAGCTACATTGTAAGAAAGGAAAATTAGGAGAGTATAGAAGAAGAAAAGAAAGAGGAAGGGGAGAAGGAGGAGCAGGAAGAGGAAAAGGAGGAAGAGGAGGAGCAGGAAGAGGAGGAGCAGGAACAGGAAGAGGAGGAGGGAAAGGAGGAAGGGGAGGTGGAGAAAAAAGGAGGAAGGGGAGGAGGAGGAAGAAGAGGAGTTGAAAAGAGGAGGAAGGGGAGGAGGGGGAAGAGGAAGAGGAAGAGGAGGAGCAGGAAGAGGAGGATCAGGAAAAAGAAGAGGAGGAGAAGGAAGAGGAGGAAGGGGCAGAGGGGAAGGCAGAAGAGGAGGAAGAAGAGGAAGAGTAGGAGCAAGAGGAGGAGGAGGAGGAGAAATAGGAGAGGAGGAGAAAGGAGGAGGAAGAAGAGGAGGAAGAAAAGAAGGAGGAGAAAGAGGAGCTGGAGGAGGAGGGAGAGGAGGGAAAGGAGGAGAAGAGGAAGAAGGGAAAAGGAGAAGAGTTTGTTTGGATTTGAGTCAACATGAAGATGTGTATTTCAAAGAAGTCTCTCGATGTCTTCCAATGAGCAGTGCCATTCAGTGAGGAAGGCCTGCTGGGATTCTTCCTGGTGCTCCTGCCCATTAATGTGTTCTCCTCATGCCGCTTAAGCTGGACGGTGGTGGTTGACTCCTACCGGAGGGCGTCAATCTCACCTGCACATAGGAATTAACCCCGGGGTTGTGACAGATGATGACATCTGAGTGTGCCCATGGAGATCCAGGTGTCCGTGACCAGGATGTGGCCTGGACATACATCTCTCCAGTTGTAGGAGATTCTCAGGGGAGGCCCATGTTGCACACCAGGCCCTTGTGTGTGTGTGTGTGTGTGTGTGTGTGTGTGTGTGTGTCTGTCTGTCTGTCTGTCTGTCATCTGTCTCTGTGTGTGTGGTGCAGGCATCCACACCAGGGTCTTACCCATGGAAGGCCATCATATGCTCGGCCACTGAGCTGCCTCCCCAGCCCAGGACCTTCTTTATATGTCTTGTCTGGTCATTGAACTGCCAAGAGTGTTTTACCTTCATGAAAATAACCCAATGACATTTCTTTCCAGAAATGACATACACAAGTCTTTGAAATCTGTACCATGAGAGCTAAAAGCATATTTGGAAATTAAAAGTAGTTGGGGGTGTGCTCTTCTTTGACCACTCCGTGAGATTTGGAACAAAACATAAGATCCCACTCCTGACACAAACTTGGAGTGGAAAATGTGTATTTTTAATGTCCACAAAAGTCATGACTCCATTCTTCTGCAATGCAAGGGTCTGTTATAAAACACCTTTTAAAAAATATTTTTTTAATTTGTTCTTTATAGACATACAGGAGAGTGTGGAGTGTCTTTTGATGTATTATTCTTACATGGAGTATAACTGATTATAATTAGGATCCCATTCTTGTGGTTGTGCATGGTGGGGAGTTTCACTGGTTGTGTGTTCATATGTGAACATAGGAAAGTGATGTCCAGTTCATTCCACTGTCTTTCCTATTCCCATCACCCTCCCTTCCCTTCATTCTCCTTGTCTACTTCAAAGGACTTCCATTCTCTGTGCCTGCTGCTTATTGTGTGTTACTATCCACATAACAGAGAAAGCCTTTGACCTTTGGTTTTTGGAGATTGACTTATTTCACTTAACATGATATTACCCAACTCCATCCATTTGCCACCAAATGCCATATTTTCATTCTTTATGGTTGAGTAATATTCCATTGTGTATATATACCACAGTTTCTTTATCCATTTGTTTGTTGAAGGGCACCTAGGTTGGTTCCATAGTTTAGCTCTTGTGAGTTGAGCTGCTATAAACACTGATGTGGCTGTGTCACTGTAGTGTGCTGATTTTAAGTCCTTTGGGTATAAACCGAGAAGTGGGATAGCTGGATCAAATGGTGGATCCATTCCACATTTTCTGAGGAATCTCCACACTGCTTTTCAGAGTGGCTGCACCATTTTGCATTCCCACCAGCAATGCATGAGTGTGCCTTTCCCCCCACATCCTCGCCAACACTTATTGTTTCTAAACACTCACATTGTATCAGACAACAGTTTACCTAAAGAACAATCCCAACTACTGAAGCTCTAGATAATCATAAAAGAGTGAGGTGAGGGGTTCCCAGTCTGTGTTCAGCTCTTGCCTCACATTTATTATTTTTGTTGCTTTTGCATATGTAATTGCTGAACGCACCTAAAATAACTGTTAAATGAGTTAAAATCCTAATACCTTAATCCACCCAGAAATAAATGCAGAAAACTCAGAAAACCAGTCTGTCAATTCTTAATTCTAGGAACTTCTGGGATCACAAGTGCCCTTTGCAGTGCAGAATAAAGTGGTTTATAGCCACACTTCCATCATGCTTTTGAAAATTTCTTTGGAAGACAATTTAACCTCTTTGAGCATAATTTTCCAAAATAAACAGTTGATCAGATTTCAAGACAGGTGGTATTATAATTGAGCCCATTGCTTTGGAACTCCAATTATCAGCCTTGTGAAAAAATTTGTATGAATTAATAAAAGACCTGCCTCTTTTATGTATGAAACTACTTTGAGAACAACTGCCACACTAGAGACTTAAAATGAAATACCCTTTGAATTTATTCTGGGAACGGATTCAGCTGGAAGCAGATTGTATCAGGAGAAGAACGAGCTCATAGTTGGGTAGGTATTTTGAGGTAGCTGTTCATTTTGCCATTTGACGCTGATGGCCAGAAGACCGTGAAGAGTAATAAAATATAGATGATATTTCTGTTTCTCTGCTTCCATGGAAGGTCAGGATGCACTGGATTTTTTTTTTTTAACAGAAGAAAAATATTTGCAAGACCATGTCTTGAAAAAGCTTAAATGATCATTTATGCATGATAAAATGTTGTTCCACACACTCTAGAAGAAAAAAAAAAAAGACAGCATACTTGAAGAAGAGTGTAAGTGCATTTCCCTGAGTTCCATTTGGTGTTGGAGTCTCACCTCGCCCTTGGAGTCTCTGATGGATGGTGATGGCCGCCATTTTCCCCCATTGCCTGCAGAGTCTACTCCTGTTCTGTAAATTACCAAGGGCAGATTTTTCTATAAAGGGGCCAGGTCGTTGCTATTTTGGGTTTTGCAGGTTGCTCTGTCTCTCTCTTAATTATTCGCTGCTGATGTAGCACAAAAATAGCTAAACTATGCAAATGAGCCGGCATGGTTGCTACCCAGTGGAACTTGACTTCCCAAAACAGGTGCTGTTAGGAACACTGACCATCTGGAGGATCCCCCGTCAGTTTTATGTGGGGTAGGAGGCGAGGAAGCTTGGTCAGTGGCATGAGTTTTTTTTGGAAAATACCCTTTGGAGATAAAGTCAACCTCTCTGCCTAGCAGGCACTTGGAGCATCCATGTCCAAACCTCTTCAAACGATTCCACAGTGGAGCTAAAACTTATGGTCACTAGATTGGAAATTTTTTTTATCTATTTCCTTCAGACACATTGCCATAGGTTGTAATTTTTTAAAAAATATATTCTTTATTGTATTTTCCCAAGGAGGCTCTAGGCTCTGTGAAGAGAAAGACAAAGGGTTTTGCTGGCCACCACACAGAAGAGGGTGTGAGATAAAGAAGTCCCTCAAGTGGTCCTTGACGTTGGCTCTAAGCCCTGCACATTTCTCTTCTCCATTCTCTTTGCAAGGGGGTGTAACGTTAGTGATCCCTGGATGCTCAAGTCCAACAGGACAGGGGTCATCACACAGGGGTTTCCTAGATTGTCTTACAGACCAGAAGTTGGATAGTCCCACGAGGCCATCTGCAAGTTGGAGAGCCAGTGTAACCGGTGCAAGAAACTGGAGCTTCAGGACAAGAAGGACCAAAGATGCAGCCCCAGCCTGAGATGGGAGACCTAGAAACTTCCTGGGGAATTGCTAGTGGGTGTCCAGGTCGGAAGCTGAAGGAACTGCAGTCTGATGTCCTGGGGCGATGGTAGAAGCAACAGGTGCACCTGATCAAAAATAATCAAGGCTGCACCTCTGTCAGGGTTCCTCCTTCTTCAGCCTTTGGTTCCATCTGGCTCTGGTGGATTGGATGGGGACACTCACACCCAGGGTGGATCTGGATTGGATGGGGCCACCCACACCCAGGGTGGACCTGGATTGGATGGGGCCACTCACACCCAGGGTGGACCTGGATTGCATGGGGCCACTCCCACCCAGGGTGGACCTGGATTGCATGGGGTCACTCCCACCCAAGGTGGATGTCCCTTTCTCTTGGCTGCTCCACCTGCCAATCCTGCCTGGAGACACCCTCACGGGCACCCCCAGACATCTCTTAGTGCTCCTCAGTGCCTCTGGGTCTAATCAAGTTTCCAATTCTGATTGCCTACCAGAGGGAGGACCTTTATCTCTCCTTCCTCCATGAGAAGCTCATGCTCTGTCTCCCTTCTAATGCTAAATAGCACGAAAGAAACTTTACCCAGTGTATCTGCACTGGACAGACCAGGGGACCTGTGTCCATGGTCCTGCCTTCCAGGGGCTGATGATGACTTTGAGGTTTTTTTGAAGGGGAATGAGGGCAACAGTTGGCATGGGGAAGTTGCAAGCTGGAGGATTCTTATAGCTGCAAAGCAGGGGATCTTGATCAGATGTCATTCATCCATCACCAGGTGGTCAGCTGGGACTCCATGACCTAGATTGTTCTATGCATTGTAGGAATCTCCAGTCTCTGGTGTCTCCCACTGAACACCCCAACTCTCCACATCCTTCATCTTAGATCTTTGGTTCTGTGCTCATTCCACACCATGTCAGATGAATCTAGATAGCAGAGGTGACTTGTGTGAAGGCTTCCCTGAGCATGGACATCTATGCAGCCCTTACTCCTTATAATGTGGTCACTTTGGGGAACCAACAATGGATCCTGAATCCAGAGGGTTCTACAGTGAGAGGAACTTACCATGACTTCCTTATGTATAGCTTCACTTTCTCCTGTTTCAGTTACCAAAGGGCAACCACAGCCCAAACTATTAAATGGACTATTCCAGAAATACCATTTCAAAGGATTTAAATTTGGTGCCATCTGACTCATGTGATGAAATCCTGAGCCCATCACTTTCCAATGTTCCTGTATGAATACACGACCAGTGAAATTCCACATCATGTACGACCACAAGAACAGGTAAGACCTCAGATAAGCATTAATTTCTTTATTTAAGAACTAAAAAAACTGAACACCAAGGAACCAAATAACCCAATCAATAAATGGACTAAGGAACTGAACAGCCACTTCACAGAGGAAGAAATATAATTGATCAATAAATGTATGAAAAAACGTTCAACATCTATGGCAATTAGAGAAATGCAAATCAAAAATACTCTAAGATTCCACCTCACTCCAGTCAGAATGGCAATGATCAAGAATAGAAGCAATAATAAGTGTTGACGAGGATGTGGGGAAAAAGGTCCACTCATACATTGCTGGTGGGAATGCAAAATGCTGCAGCCACTCTGGAAAGCAGTGTGGAGACTCCTCAGAAAACTTGGAATGGACCCACCATTTGACCCAGCTGTCCCACTCCTGGGTTTATACCCAAAGGACTTAAAATTAGCACGCTACAGTGACGCAGCCACATCAATGTTTATAGAAGCTCAACTCACAATAGCTAAGCTAGGGAACCAACCTAGGCGCCTTTCAACACTTGAATGGATAAAGAAACTGTGGTATATCTACACAATGGAATATTACTCAGCCTTAAAGAAGAATGAAATGATGGCATTTGCTGGTAAATGGATGGAGCTGGAGAATATCGCGCTAAGTGAAATAAGCCAAACCCAAAAAACCAAAGGCCGAATGTTTTCTCTGATATGCAGAAGCTCATTCACAATAAGGAGGAGGGATAGGGAAGAATAGAGGTACTTTATATTAGGTAGAGGGTAATGAAGGGAGGAAAGGGTAGGAAGGACAGTAGAGGAAACAGACATCATGACCTCATGTGCATGTGTGGCTGCATGACCATGTGATCCTGCAACATGTCAATCAGAAAAATGAGAGATGACTCTCCATTTATGTCTGATCTATCAAAATGCATCAGTGCATCCCACTGTCGTGTGCAACCAATTAGAACAGACAAAAAAATTAAAAAATAAAAAAGAATAGGATCCACATTAGAATAAGTTACACCCAGTGTATGTAAAATAGGTCAAAATCCACTCTGTTCTCCTGTGTATCTAAAAAGAACAACAGCAAAAAGACTGAGAGTAAACCACCCACCAGGAAGTGCACCTGCCCTTGAAGGTGCAGTGTATCCATGCTGTATGCCCTACCTGCCTGTTAGTCATTGGAAGTCCTTCCACTTATCAGACTCACTCTCCCAGGATGACAGCTCCTGTGTCCTGGTGTCTCTTTTTGTGTTTGATAACGGCCCTGAAGTGCATCCCCTGTGATCCTGGCAATTCAGACCTGCCAGAGGGCTTCCTCTGTGTGAAAAGGTGAATGTCCTTGTCTTCATAAGGAAATAAAGATTGTGATCTGAGGTTGCTAAGACCTATGGAGAGTGACTCTCCCATCCAGGTGATTGAGAAAAAGGAAGAAAGAAATTCATGCTGAGTTTGTTGTCCCATCTCAGGCTGCAAATTGAGGTCACGGTTACACAGTGCTGACTTAAGATGCAAAAGTCATTAGATTTGTGTGTGTGCGTGCATGGGAAAAAATAGAGTATGCATAGGATTTGGCTCTCTCTGAGGTTTGAGGCATCCCCTGGGGGTCTTTCAACATAGGCCTCCTGGATAATGGGGACCCCTGGAGGAGCCCCTCAGGGTCATCTAGTAATCAGCACAACAGAGGCCCCACTGATGTCTCTTATGACAAAATGCTCATTAACCCTGAGACTCCTCATGGATGACAGTGCACACGGTTTCGTGGTCTTCCTGAAAGTTTGGCAGAATTCTGCTTGGAGGGGAAGCTACCATTGTGTCAGATTTCATGAGCCAGGAATTGCTCTTCGTTTGGGAATGCGTGAGCAGAGTTCGCAAGGGCTCCGCTGGACTCCTTCCTGTTGCTCGCGGGGGATCAGGTTATTCTGATGGACTTCAATCATGGTTGCTTTGCTGGGCCTCAAAGCCCCCCAGGCTTTTGTGAGGGATGATGTAATTAAACCTAGGTCGCCTCTTCAGTAAACTCTCTTGCTAGCAGTTACATGGGACACCCTTGTTCCCTGCGTGGTCCCTCTGTAACATCCTACTGAGGGACCTCACGACAGAGGACCCCTCTCCTCTGCTTTGGAGCCATTCCAAAGCTCCACTTTGAGCTCATTTGGAGAAGAGAGTCACATCATTGCCTTCCCACTCAGCAAGGGACATCTGCAACCGCACCGTGAGCTGGTGCATCCTGTATAAGAGGTGTTGGGTCAGAGAATCTTTGTAATTCATGTGTTAACAGCATAAACAGAGACGGAGGGCAACTGGGCATGGGGAGCAAGGGGCTCACACTCTGATCTGCACTGATGAGACCTTCTCTCCCATTTACTGATGAGCAAGAGCCAGTCCAGGGTGGGACCACTTAAGCTTGGAAACCACTCATTATCCAAGATGGCGCTTGCTCTCTCTAGTTACAGACTAAGTCTGTACAGGGAAGTCGAGTTTGCTTACTAAGCTCCACACGAGGTCACCGTCCATGGGATTGCTGACCACGCAGGTCTGTAGGTTGGGGGGATTCTCTGGCTCCCGAGAAAAGCCCAAGTTTCTGTACCACTTGCAGGTACTGGACAGGACCAGGGAAATCCTGTATCTGGCACATGGAGATCCAAAGAGTGAAGGTATGTTCCAGTTTGTTGGTTTATCTGTTATATTTAAAATTTTTTTAGATTAGTTCTACATGAGAGTAGAAAGGACTTTGACACATCGTACATAAACGGAGTCTAACTTCTCATTCTTCTGGTTGTACATGATGTAGAGTCACACAGTTTTATTCTTAATATGTACTTTTGTTTTTATGACCCAGGCCTATTATCTTTCCTCCCCCCCACTCCCCCTCCCCTCCCTTCACTCCCTTCAGCCTAATCCAAAGTACCTCTATTCTCCCCTAACCTCACCCCATATTGTGAATTAGCATCTGCATATCAGAGAAAACATTCAGCCTTTGGTTTTTTGGGTCTGGCTTATTTCACTTATCATGATATCCTCCAGCTCCATCCATTTACCAGCAAATGCCATCATTTCATTCTTCTTTAAGGCTGAGTAATATTCCATTGTGCATATATACCACATTTTCTTTATCCATTCATCTGTAGAAGGGCACCTAGGTTGGTTCCATAGCTTAGCTATTGTGAGTTGAGCTGCTATAAACATTGATGCAGCTGTGTCACTGTATTGTGCTGATTTTAAGTCCTTTGGGTATAAGCCAAGCTTCCTATGCTCAGATGTAAGATTCACAAGAGAAAGGGCCATGCTGGTCACAGCTGTGTGTGCAGAACACTCCAGTTTGGGGGACAGTTTAGATAGTTGTTATGGTCTGGATCTGGAGTGTCCCCAAGGGTCCTGTGTTGAAGGTTTCGTCCCCAGTGCAGCAATTCAGAGGTGGGTCTGTGGGAATTGATTGGATCTTGAGGGCTCTGACCTCATCATTGGGTCAATCCATTGAAGGATTCATTGCTGATGGCGTTATCCAGAGATAGTGGAAATTCGGGAAAGTGGCACCTAGTTAGACAGAGTGGGTCTTTGGTTGTGCCCTGGAGACTATATCTTGTCCCTGGCTCCTTCCTCCTTCTCCCTTTCTGCTTTGTGGCCGCCATGAGTGAGAAGCTTTTCTTGGCCAAACGTTTCCGCCATGATGTCTCCGCCATGATGTTTCTGTCTTGGAACCAGTTTGGATTGAAATCTCGGAAACTCTGACCCCAAACAAATCTTTCCTCCTTGAAGCAGGTTTTCTCAGACATTTGTGAGAGCAATTAAAAGCTGACAAATACAGATGTTAACCTCTATGTGTTGAATGAACAGAGTCATGGATGGATGGATGGGTGGACGAATGGATGGTAGAGCAAGAGTCAGAGAAGGAATTGCCGTCCCCGGCGTCTGACATTATGTGAAGTCCTGCGTTGTTTTCAAGTCATCTGGAAGTCTCATTATTTTGTTTTTTATTTTTTATTTATTTTTTGGTACCAGGGATTGAACCCAGAGGCACTCAGCCACTGAGCCACCTCCCCAGACCTATTTTGTATTTTATTTAGAGACAGGGTCCAACTGAGTTGCTTAGGGCCTCGCTAAGTTGCTGAGGCTGGCTTTGAACTCGTGATCCTCCTGCCTCAGCCTCCCAAGTGCTGGGATTATAGGCGTGCGCCACCGCGCCCGGCTTGGAAGTCTCATTATTGAGAAGAGGCTTCTGTTTGCAAATGACTTCTTAAATGTTCATGTTAGTATAGAAATCTCATATTAAAAAAGAATTATACAGTTGTAGGATGCTGTATTCCAGACGTGGGGTAAGAGGAGGTGATTTAGTGCCAGGCTGGTTGGGAAATGAAAAGTAAACAAGAAAGAGTAAATCACAGCCAAAGAGGTTTCCCTCTCTCTCTCTCTTTCTCCGCCTCTCTCTTTAATTAAGGGAACAAGAGGCAGGAATATTTATTCAAACTTAAATACAACTGGATGGTCTCTTACACGATAAGGAGAATTTAAGCAAACGAACTTGGGGATTTTCCGATCCTTCTGACTGAATTCCAAGCCGTCTATTTCTAATGGTGCAGGACTGTGTTCCAAGTGGCCAGGTTCCTTGCTCTTTCTGGTGGGCAGTTCCCAAGGACAGGTGCAGAATGAGCTGGGAATGCAATCCAGCTGGACGGGAAGGCTGGGCTCTTCCCGTCCCCTTGCAGATCCAGCCTGGGGTAACTATGTAGCTCAGCCAGGGCAGCTCGCCTGGGCGTGAAGAGGGCGAGCTGGCCTTTGTCACACCTTGGGTGTGCACACATGAGGCTCCACGTCCCCAGGTGGGTCTCTCATCCCTGAAGGACTGCCTCCCTGCAGCCCAGGCTTCTGTCGGTAGCAAACCCCCCATTGCCCAGTGTCTTTGGCCCCTGGAATTCCATAGCCAGCGAATCGCTTTGCAGATAAGACGCAGAGAGGTGGAATGATTTGCTCATGAATCTCCGCATCTTGCTCTTGCGTCAGGCTGAATGCATGGTGTGTGTGTGTGTGTGCGTGTGTGTGACATTCGCTGTCTCCTGCACAATTCCAAACCACATCCAAAATGGTATCAGAAGAAGCAACAGGGTCTCACTGAGTTGCTTAGGGTCTCCGCATAACTGAGGCTGGCTTTGAACTCGCGATCCTCCTGACTCAGCCTCCCAAGTCGCTTGAATTACAGGCGTGCGCCACCGCGCCCGGCAGAGGGGACTTCTTTTATTCGTCTGGTCCCTCAGCCTCTGTCAGGGTGCGTCTTTGCGATTGGCTGACCCACATGACAATCTTCTTCCAAAGCTCCTCGCAGACACACCCACAGGGCCCTTCTCCAGGCCTCCAGGCCCTGATGCACGTAGAATCTCAGCACGGAAAGTCTGCCCGCAGGCGTCCCAGCTCCAACCCTGAGACGCGGACTCCCGTTTTCAGCTTTCCCACCTGGCCTCTGCCTTCTTTGTGCTTTGCAGGCAGAAGGGTTGCCCTGGGGGTGGCCTGGTCCTGAGCCGTGGAAAGTGGACTCAGATCTTCTTTCAAGATGCAAGGCAAGCAGGCTGCGCTCAGGTTTTGGTTTAGGAAGTCCTTTTCCATCTAGAGGAGCGTCCATAGGCGCTTTGCACCATGAAGATCAAGTTCAGGAAGCTGACGGCATTCCTCACGCCGTGGGAGAGCTCCTGAAGCAGGGATCGTCCTCTTGAGCAACCCCTGGGACAGCGTATGCATAGCCACCCGTGATTCTAAGCAGAAGGTCTCTTGGTCTTTGCCGGGAGGGATCATGAAGCTGTGCTGTGTGCAGAGTAGAACTGACACTCTTGTCTAGACCCAACCAGCTCTGGCCACCATGGAGGCGGGTCCGTGGGGTGGCCGATTCAAACCCCTTCTCATGGAATCTGAGCTAAAACCTGGGGGTTTCATCGGGCAGAGAGATTTGAATGCACGCTCTGAAGGAAAGTGGTGAAAATTGGGTAGCCACCCAGAGAGTGTGGCTGAGACGGCAGTGAGAGGGCAGCGGTTTCCTTCTGCCTGACACCTTCGGGGAGGAGCCTGGGGGATGCTTTGGTCTGCACATCAGAGGGGACCCTGCCCTTTCATTTGGACTGGAGCTCAGCGGGCGGACCTCCTGGGACAGGCACAGCTCCCTGTGGAAGCCGATTCCTGGACCTGGGTGCTTGGGTCTCCTGAGGGTGTGGAGGGAGTTCTAGGTTCCTGGATAGATCACGCCAGGGGCACCGATGTGAAATCCTGCAACGGAAGCCAGTTCCAGAAAATGCACTTCTTATTGCAGTCACATCGTCTAGCCTCGAAGCAACGGGATTGTCAGAACCCGGAGGTGGTGGGTGCTTGGCTTTGCATCAGGGGTGCCCAGCTCACTGCTTCCCCTGCATCTCCCAGAATATCATCCAGAGAATTTCTCCAGAGTCGCCATTGGAATCACCCTTAGGTGGTGTGGACAGGCCCTGTAGCCCAAGCCCAGTGTTGGGGAGAGGGGCT
>JAJEJO010002855.1:91869-108489 GCA_020662805.1 Glaucomys volans
ATGAGTGTGCCTTTTCCCCACTAACCAGCTTTGAGTGACATAGTAATCACACGGATCTACGAGGGTAATGAAGGTGAAGTCTGCAGACAGGGGTGTCCTGCGTGATGCTGGGTCAGGACAGCTGGCCTACCCATCCCCTTACACAGCTATAGTTTCTCTGTGATGAGAACCTGCAATGTTCTCTCCTCTGGCTCTTTTGAAAAATGCAAGCCACCATCGTGGACCACAGGCACCTGATTGGGCAGCAGACCACTGGAGCTATTCCTCCTGCCTGAGGTGACTCTGTGCCCAGCTCTTCCCATTCCCCTTCCCCGCACCCCCTCAGTCCCTGATGACCACACTCTCATCCTCTGCAACGTCAACCTGTTTACAAGATAAGCCCGTCCGCAGAGAGCAGGCATGCGCACGGGCTGAGTTCATCCACTGGAGGAGGACGGGAGGCTCAGGAACTGCGTTTCCAGACTCCCTGGCAGCGAATCCTCAGAAAACTCTTCCTGCTCTTGGGCATCGCCCTGAGCTTACTATTCCTGCAAGACTCTCATTTGTGATCTTGTTCTCCAAGTCCCCCTGAGACCTAGTCCTGTTCTTGGGTGACGGCTCCCAGCAGCCAATAGCAAGATTGGCATTCATTATCTGCAACCCATCCAGTCATTCAAACCCAGAGATGGTGGAATGAGCTCGTGGGTGGGAGAGGGGTGCCCAAGGGGTACAGGTAAATGTCTCAAGGGCATTGGACTTTGCAATAATTAGACGCTCTCCTGAACGAACCTTCATTACCCAAAAGCTGAAGATAAGCAGTCCTCCCTTCTCAGGCTGCTTCTTCCCGCACCGCTATGATCTGTTGCAGGTCTGGAAAGACAGGGTGCTCTTAGGTTTCGAAATTTACTTTCTTTTTATTCTGGTAGCAGGGATTGAACTCAGGGGTCCTCATCCCCTGAACCACCTCCCCAGCCCTATTTTGCATTTTATTTAGAGACAGGGTCTCACTGAGTTGCTTTGGGCCTCACTTTTGCTGAGGCTGGCATTGAACTCTCGATCCTCCTGCCTCAGCCTCCCAAGCTGCTGGGATTACAGGCGTTCACCACCATGTCCAGCAAAAATCACGTTTTAAGATGCAATTAGGTGTCATTTTGGTAGCGCAGTGGACATCGCAGGTTCTTATTGATCTCGTCTCCCAAGGATCTTCTGTGAATGGAACCAGCCTCGTCCTTTAACCTGAGTGAAGGGCACCGTGAGGAACTTGGCCTCACAGAAAGAGAGGACGCTCTACTTTCTCATTCTGTTCAGGACATCTGATTGACACCCAGCTGGCTCAACTCCACCACCAGGGTCCCCCCCTTCGTGCTTCATTTGGCGCATGTCAATGCAACCTGCGGTTTCCCGGTTTGAATGAACTCCCGTCGTCCACGGCTGCACCCCACAGCCAGCTGACTGACGTCCACGCTGATGGCAGGTCCGTCTGCAGGAACCCCTCATGTTTTTACAATATTTCCTTCTCGACGGGTGGCCTGCTTCCCCTCTGCTTGGTTTGAAGCAGTTTGTGGGGAATTTAGCCAACAATAACGAATGCACACCATCAAATGCACTCGGATGGGATTCTGGACTCGGGTTTCCTGTGTGCACTGGTGTGGACTGCTGGATACTCAGGGGTCCTTCATCCCAATGGCGTTCAGTGAAGGGGCTAAAACATTGTCAAAACCTGTGCTAGACAGACGGGCGGGAGGAGGTGGGACGCACCGCCCGCAATCCTAGGGCAATAAATGCTCAGATTAGCAAAGAGCCCCTTTGCCGTGGAGCCTGGAGCTGATTCTGCTGGTGGTGTTTAAACTTTAATTTTTTCTGATTACTGTTTTCCTTCCTGGAAAACCAACTATATATTCTTAGGTGACGTCGGGCTATAATGAAATTTGCCGTAATGGGAATCTACAAGGATAAATTGCTTTCTCCGTCAGCCTGAGTGACAGCTGGCTTCTCTAGTGCCAGGGGAAAGTGGGTAATTACCCACCGCCCTTGGGAGTTGACAGGCAGCTAACCCTCTAATGCTGGGTGCCTGGGACGCTTGAGTGCGTGTCCCACACCTAGCCTGCGTTTAGAGCGCCTGCCGAACGGCATTCTGTAATTGCCAGCTCATTATTTGATCATTTAATCAGTGTACTTTGTAAAAACAAATCCGGGAGCATTTTAACACAGATGGAGTCGATGAAATCGTGCTCACGGTTTGGGGCCGAACCTGTCATCGCCGGATGATGGATGAAAGGTCTGGGGCCGGCTGCGTGTGCGTGCTTATCGAACCAAATGTTTACTCAGGGTAAAATCAGTCCATCAGAAGGATGGATTCCCCTCCATAAACAGGTCACTGGAATCTGCCTGGCATTCACGGCGTCCTCCAACCGAGAGAGAACCCTGTGATTCCTTGACACCCTTTTATTTAACCAATGTGGAAAATTCAGGTGGCGTGCACAAGTCCCTCCCGTGATGAACGCCACTTGGAACGAAATAACAGGGCCAGGGATGGATCCAACACCCCCTAAGTTAGCAATCGAAGGTCTTGCAGGAAGGAAGAAGGCTGGTAACCAAAGGCAGCCTCTGTTGGGTGGAAGTCTTCGCAGCCCCGAGGGGGATCTCCCTGTGTACTGGGCACCTGAGCCTCTTCCTGGACTCTTCATGAGTCCGCTCTGAATCAGATACCTGTGCAAGCCATTTAAGTCATGCATTCGGTGGACGGAACGCCACTGAGCTTGCAGACAGGATCTGGGATTTCCCTGCTAGATTTCTGCTCCAACCTCCTAATTCTTCCTTGTGACTAAGACATCTCCTCTGAGGACATTACTTTCCTTAATATCTGCCAGGTGCGTCCCACATGCTATTCACTTCAATTCCTGTTACAAGTGATGCCGTAGTCGCAGGTTCTGTTTTTCTCCAAATCCCCAATGCCCCAGGGTCTTCACGGAGGTAGGCCAGTTCAACAGAGGTCTTGAAGGTGAACCTTTAACCAATATGGCGCCAGTCTTCACGAAAGGAGAAATTGGGAGGCCAAGGTTTGCATGAGAGGTGACACAAAGACTCAGCAGACAGCCATCCCCAAGCCAAGCAGAGAACGTGGCTCAGATTTCCCTCAAATCCCCAGTAAGAACCAGTCCAGTTTCCACAGACTCAGGCCTTTGTCCACTTGGAACTGCAGAGGTTGAAACCTACCCCCTAGGAGATGGTGCAGGAGGTGGGGCTGGGGGAGGTGAGCAGGTCATGGGGTGGAGGGAAGGAAAGAAGGACCCAGAACCTCCCATTCCACTGGAGGACCCAAGTGGAAGGAGTTGTCCCTGAGCCAGGGAGAGACTTCCACCAGACCCTGAATCCGCCACCTCGACTTGGAGTGCCAGTCTCCATAACAGTGAGAAGTAACTTACGTTATTTCAAGCCACCAGTTCCCCGGCTCTTTGTTACAGTCACTCCAGGAACCCATTATAAGCACACAGGGTCATTTTAACATGAGGGTTAGGAAGTCTCAGACGTGCATGAGCCAGAAAAGCAAACTCCAGTAGGTGACCCAGCTCACGCTGGCCTGAGAGGGAATCCCCAGGTCTTCACACGCATTTTGCAGGTCCAAGCAACGTCCTCAGTCCAGGATGAGCAAGGACCTCTGGTCACCCAGCTGTCCCTTAGGTATTCAACACTGCTTGCCTCTCGCGTTCAGGATGCTGTCTGCCTGGTGAGAAGCTCAGTTCCCAAGGACTGCGGGTCGGAATGCATAATGGAAGAAGCAGCCTTGCCAGAATATGGCTACGGGATCAGGACAGGTCTCGAGAGCGTGCTCCGGGGCTGAGTCACAAGGACTGACTGCGATTTCAAAGCATGTTCCCCACAGCTCTGCAAAAATAAAAATAAAAAATAAAATGAAATTCCACTCCCCTTTTGATGCTTCATGGAGTTTTCAGTCCCTGAGTCCATTTGAGCTCAGACTCTCTATAAACCAGAGCCCGAGATGAGGACTCATGGGCAGGCAGGTAATTTATTGGTGGAACTCTCTGGAGAGAAGCCTTGCAGGAAGTCAGGGATGCAGGGAGATCTGGGAGAGGAGGTACACGGGGTCTTTGCAGCTTGGGTCAGCGCAGTCTGGTTGCATGGGGAGCTGAGCTCTGCAGACGGCGGTCCAGATGCCCCTCACCCTGGGCGAGCACACCGGGCAGCTGGCCTCAGGTGCACCGTGTGGATCTTCAAACGCACCAGCGACTCTATGTGACACTTCCTGCAAGGAGCTGGAATGAGCATTCTGCTCGGGAAGATTGGCAGAAGCAGGATGCCTCAACCCCTAGTGCTTGGAGAGAGTGATACAATGTCACATTGTGTCGTAACAGTTTAGTTTGGGTCTAGGCCTATTGTCACTATTTGACTAGGCCTCAACCTGTGGGTCTTTGTCCCTTCTGGAGGGGGTAAGGCCGACGAGGTAACCAACGCCCTCGGGAGAGCAAGTTCCAGACCAGTCTCAAATTTATTCAAAGAATTACAGCACTTTTATAGATGAGGGGAGTCCGAGAACAAAGAACCAGTGGTGTAACATGATAGCCTGTGAAGATGGCCCAATGAGGAGTCACACAGTTTACCAAAGGGCGGAGGGAGAAGGTGAGGAGAGTGAAGCTCACCTGGGGCATATGTCCGCAGACAGGTCAGGCCACTCGCGAGTGTTCTCCAGCGAGCATGTAGGAATCCCGTGTTTTCAGCAAAGGATTATGCCCTTCCGTAGCCTTTGGAGGATATGCCTCGGTGGCTTCTTTCTACATCCCCACAACATTGGAAAGCGAGTTTTAATTGCTCTCAAGTAAACATTGACACTAACGCTGCCATGTTCTCGATTCTAAATGTACAGTTCGTGGTGTTAATTATGTTTGTATATTAGTGAGTCCCGAAATGATCATTTCCAGTCATCTCTGGAACCTTCTCATCTCCTCACGCTGAAACTCCGACCCTGTTAAACACTAGCTCCTCAGTCCCGGGCACCCATCTTGGTACCTTCTATGTCTGTGAATTTGACTAACTCTGGGTCCAAGATGTAAGGGAAATCGTGCACTGTGTGTCTTTTAACAAATGGACTTCTTTCCCTCAGCATAACATCCTCAAGGCCCATCCATGTTGTAACACATGTCAGAATTTCCTATGTTCAGGACCAAATAATATTCCACGGTCCAGCCAGACCACATGGTGTGTATTGAATCCCCCATTGACGGACCCCTGGATGGCGACTACCCTTGGGCCATTATGAATCATGCTGCTATGTACCCAGGTTCACAAATATCAGACCCTGGCATTTAATTCCTGGAAAAATGCACCCAGAAGTAGAATTGCTCCATCAGATGGTAATTCTGTTGTGACTCTTTTGGACGAACTTCCACGCTGTGTTGCAGAGAGGCTGTACCATCTCACATTTCCCACAGTGCAGAAGGCTTCCGATTTCTCCTCTTCCTCACTAGCACTTACTTTGGTTTTTATAGTCTTGTGATTTACAGCCTTGTGATTTTGATTTGCAGTTCCCTGAGAAGGAGTGATTTTGGGAATTTTTTATGTGCTGTGCATTTAAGAGATAGTATGTGACATATGAGAGGGAACATAAAAAGGCCAGGAGGGTCTCCACTGTTTGTCCATAGGAACTCACGGGGCCCTGGATGCCCAGTATGAGAAATGGAGGTAGCCCAAGGCTGCCATGCTGTAAGAAGCTCAAGCTGCACAGGTAGGCCACAGGGAGAGTCTCTCACCAGCAGCCCTGTCTGAGCTCAGCCTGAGGAGGCCATGCTGTAAGGAAGCTCAAGCTGCACAGGGAGGCCACATGTAGAGACTCTCACCAGCAGCCCTGTCTGAGCTCAGCCTGAGGCTGCCATGTTGTAAGGAAGTTCAAGCTGCACAGGGAGGCCACAGGTAGAGTCTCTCACCAGCAGCCCTGTCTGAGCTCAGCCTGATGCTGCCATGCAGTAAGCAAGCTCAAGCTGCACAGGGAGGCCACATGTAGAGTCTCTCACCAGCAGCACTGTCTGAGCTCAGCCTGAGGAGGCCATGCTGTAAGGAAGCTCAAGCTGCACAGGGAGGCCACAGGGAGAGTCTCTCACCAACAATCTTCCCCATGAAGACTCCAGATATCGTCCAGCAAGACAAGCTCGGCACTGTAGGTCTAGTCCAAATTCCTGACTCATAATTGAGGAGCGTAATAAAACACCTCCTGTTATATTCCAGCAGGTCTAGGGTGGTTGCTATACTGTATTTTGTAAGTGGAAAACCTTCCTGTCAATCATTGACTTGGAGCAGCTCCTGGAGCAGCCCTTGAAGGACTCCTAGGTATTTCCACTGGGTTGAGAGGTGTAGTGGGGGCTCTGAGCCACCAGCAGATTATATTCATCTCAACTGGATGGGGGTGAGCGTCCCCAGCCGTAAAATGGCAAAGGAAGGACCTGAGCTGGGCACCACCTGTCAGTGCTACAGAGCATGGTAAGCGACTCATCGTCTCTGGGCTGGGAATCAGCATTTTCCCAGGAAATTACTAGCATCGAGTGGAAAGTAGATTGGAAACGGGAGACTTCAGGGAAAAGTGTGAGACATGTTAATCCATCATTTTTTCATGCTGGAGATTCTTCCAGGATGAGGCTTTTGGTCCCTCGTTTAAAGCCAAACAAGGACAGCTAAATCAGGACTTGGAAAATGGCCAAAATGGTGTGCATGACGGATTTTGCAGAGATGTTCCTGAGACGATGAGGATGGCAGGATAAATGAAGCTAGACTTCCTACTTAGAGCTCGTTCCTAGGGAGAGAGACTTCAGTCTGGGTACAGAGACACAAAGCAGGCTTTAAAATGAACGAATACTGCTAATAGGACTCCTTCCCCCTCCAGGGAGTCGATGTGACATGTTAGAAAATTGTCAGGAGAAATCCAAAATATTTACAGAGCAGCAAGAAATCATGTGAGCACCAGCCCTTGCCTACGGGGCCATTGGCCCTTTCAAAAGCCTGTGATCACGGATGCTCTTGAACCTGCACACCTGTCCAGGACACCAGACTCCGGCCTCTTCAGTCTCAGGCTGGGGCGACATCGCTGACCCCTCTAATTCTGAGGCTACTGGTTCCTCCAGCTCCCCAACCTACAGAGAGCTGCCAGATCATCCCGCTTCCGGCTGCATCAGCCAACCTGATAAACCCCTTGCATCGTCATGCTCCAGGGAGCACCGACTAATACGGTCACCCACCTGAAGCCGGGCACACCATGACCCATGATGCACGGTGCATTCACCTTGGGCTGATGCCTGTTATTTTCCTTGTACGTTAATCAGCACCAACGTCTCCTTCCCTGAGACCTGGCATGTCCCCCTGGCTTCCTGTTTTGGGAAACACCGCTTCCCCATTTCCATGAGGATCCTTGGAGACAGATCCTTATCTCTGGGTTCAACCAGTTCTCTTTCTTCAGCACTTAAGACTGCTTTTCTCTATGGCCAGGGTATACTGATTATATCATTGAATTAAAAGAAAACATTTAAAAAATATATTGGAACTTAGTTTTCTATTTATTAATGCTTTTTAAAAATTGGCAACCCCACATTATCTCACATCCAGTGAGATGGCTTAGATAGGGTGATAAACTGATCACGTGAATGATCCAGAAGGAAAGCAAACCTCTCTCCCCATCCCTGTGGGCATTTGTTTGGAAAGGATGTTTGATGTCCACTTTGCCAGCTATGAATTTAGTTCTGACCCTCCAAGAAAAAAATAATGTGGATTTTTTTTAGCTTAATAATCCAGAAACATCTCCAGTTTTATTGGAGAAGCTTTTGTAAGTTTTCTCCATGTTCTGCCCGTCCACCAGGAGAGAGCTATCTTAGGGGATGACCAAATTGCAATTAATTCTTTCGCCCAGAAAAGCAACTTCCACTCTGATTTAAAATTCAGTGGCTTGTCCGCATAATTTAAAAAGGGAATGTGCTGTTCTGGAAGTGGAGTCCCTGGAGAAGGTGTTGCTCATGGTAAGAACATCGAGCGTTGGGCATGTACCGCTGTTCCCCAGATCCACACGTTCACCAAGTGACGGGAAGTGCTATAATATCTCTGGGCTTCACTTCTTCCATATGTCTTACGGGGAAATCGTCCCTGCTCTGAGGCAGCTTTGCAAATCTCTGAATGAGAGAGAATTTGGAAAGACATGTTCCAAAGTATTTTTAACCGGAAGGTTGAAGATGTATGCAGTATGCAGATGACGGTCTCGTACAGAGAATCAGCTGCTTCTATTAAGACTGGTGTCTAGACATGCAAAAAGCACTTTGGTTTGGGACCATAGCTGTAAAAGTATGAGAAGAAGAAGAATAAGTATTAAATGATAATCACCAAGACATTTAAAGGTAGTTATGCTTTGGAAGAAAGCACATCCAGTTTCAGGCAGGAGTTAATTACAGGACCAAGGGTTTCAACAGACACAGGACATTAGCCACAAAGGGGTTGGTAGCTTGAGGAGGTAAAAAAATAACTCTTGCAAGAAATATTTTTCTTAATCTCCAGAACCTTCCTGTGCATGTTACCAGACATGGTATATTAGTCAGGGTTCTCCAGAGACAGAGTCAAGAAGACTAGATGATAGATGATGATAGATAGATAGATAGATAGATAGATAGATAGATAGATAGATAGAATAGATAGATGAATAGATAGATGGATATATGATGGATGGATGGATAGATAGATGGATAGATAAGGTGGATGGTTGGATGGATGGATGGATGGATGGATGGATGGATGGATGAATAGGTAGATGGATGGATAGATGGACAGATGATAGATACATGGATAGATGATAGATGGATGAATAGATGGATGGATAGATAGATGGATAGTAGATGGATAGATGGATAGACAGATATATAGATAGATGGATGGATGGATGGATACATGGATAGATGATAGATGGATGAATAGAAGGATGGATAGTAGATGGATGGATAGACAGATATATAGATAGATGGATGGATGGATAGTAGATGGATGGATGGATAGACAGATATATAGATAGATGGATGGATGGATGGATGGATGGATACATGGATAGATGATAGATGGATGAATAGAAGGATGGATAGACAGATATATAGATAGATGGATGGATGGATAGATACATGGATAGATGATAGATGGATGAATAGAAGGATGGATAGTAGATGGATGGATAGACAGATATATAGATAGATGGATGGATGGATAGTAGATGGATGGATGGATAGACAGATATATAGATGGATGGATGGGTGGATAGATACATGGATAGATGATAGATGGATGAATAGAAGGATGGATAGTAGATGGATGGATGGATAGACAGATAAATAGATGGATGATGGATAGTAGATGGATGGATAGACAGATATATAGATAGATGGATGGATGGATGGATAGATACATGGATAGATGGATGGATGGATAGATGGATGGATGGAGAGATAGATGTAGATGGATGAATAAATATATAGATACATGCATGAATGGATAGATAGATGGATAGATAGATGAATAGATAGATTGATAGATGATAGATGCATAGATAGGGAAATAAATGATAGGTTAAGATGGATAGTTGAAATAGATAAATGACAGATAGTTTGGACAGACAGGTGAAAGAGATATACCGCAGGTGAGATGGGTAGATGAGATAGATATCATCTTACAAGATGAAGAGAAGATGGATAGATAGATAAGCTGGATAGACAGATGGACTAGATAGATGGATGATGAGATGGATAGACAGATAATAGATAAGATGGAGAGATAGATGAACTAGATAGATAAATGGAGATCAGATGGTAGATAAGATGAATAGACAAATGCAATAGATAGAAAGATGAAATAGACAAGATGGATAGAAGATGGAATAGATAGAATAGATGAGATGGATAAATAGATAAAATAGGCAAATGGAGAGTTGATAATAGAGAAGATGGATGGACAGATGGAATGGATAGATGAATATATAGATAAGACAGATCGACAAATGTAATGGATGGATAGAACAGATCAGATGCATAGCTGGGAGATAGATGGAAAGATGGAATAGAGGGATAAGAACGTAGAAGACAGATGGATAGAGAGATGCACCACACAGGTAGATCGGATGGATCCATAGGAAGATGGGGAGATCGGACAGCGAGGTAATGGGGAGATCGGACAGCGAGGTAAACAGAAGGAGACAGGGACGCCCGAAGGAGGAACTGGCTCATGCACTCGGGGGGCTGACCAGTCCCATCGCAGGCTGGCCGCCATCTGGAGACCCCGGGAGCCCCCAGCCTGGCTTGATCAAATCTGAAGTCCCAGGACTGGAGACGCCCGTGGTGTAACTCGTACCTTGAGGCCAAAGGTCCCAAATCAAGGACCACCTGTGGAAGTTAGTCTGGGCTTCCAGAGGTCAGAGAAGTTGCAGGGCTAGTGTCCAAGCACAGCAGAGGGAGACTCCCACCCGCCCGTGACTGGATCACCCTTCCACCCTGAGGGCAGGTCTTCCCCGGCTCCACTCAGACTCACAAGCTCATCTCCTCTGGAAAGAGCCTCACAGACACACCCAGAGATACCGCGTTACCAGGTGCCTGGACTGATTCTGCTCAGGGCGTAGCAGAGCTCACGGCCGCTCTGCAGTCTGGAACCCCAAGCCCCAGGTTCCAAAGTCCCCCCTGACCCTGTGCTGGGCCACGGAGCCCGCCTGAGCTCAGGGCAGGTGCAGAAGGTGCTGATGAGCTGGTGCACCTGTGTCACTCGGGAGAGCAGATGTCTCCCTCCTTCTCTGCTGCAGGTGGCTCTATCCCAGGGTGCATGCAGGAAGAAACGCCTGGGATCACCCTCCGGCACCGTGGAGATGGTGTGCATGATGTTTCTCACACCCTCTCCCCTCTGTGGGTCCCCAGAGCGACTAATCCTCTCCTTACCCACACCTCCTCCTGACCTTGCATCTCCTTTCTCCAAATTCTCTCCCATGCATCCTAGAAACCCTCTTAGGTAGATTCTCCACACCCACCCTAGTCAAGGCAGCTGCTGGGGGACTCAACCTAATGCACCCCTAAGCACAACCCCGTTAAGCCAACGTCGGCACGATTTTGAGTTTCATTTTATTTTGCTCTTCGTAGTTTGGTTGGCTCTTCGTAGTTTTATTTTCTGAAATCGCAATACATATGCACACTCCCAACATCGTGATTCGATTTTTAATAGCATGGAACATAACATAAAATCCCACCCTATTACGCCCCCCTCTGTCCCACGGGATTTTTGGAGAAGGCACTGCAGCGAACATCATCTGAAGAAACCCAGGAGCCACACGCACAGTTCCAAGATCCCACTGCAAATGTTAATGAGAACGCCTTCTTCCCAACGATCATCCGGCATTCCAAATTTGGCAATGGGGACCTCTCCACCCAGGTGCCCGTTTCTTGGACCATAATGTCGCTGTGCATGTGTTGGCTTATCTTTCTCTCTCAAGGGCTGAGCTTGGTGGCCATAGACCGAGCATCCTTGAAATTAGCACATCGTTCTCTCCCTGGAGAGCTCAGAGACGGCCTCAAGAAGCATCTTCCTCGGTCGTAGATAAAGCAGAAGCATTTCCTTAGGAGGCAGAGGAGGAGGACGGGAGCCCGTCAGAACGTCCTTTGGAGGCTCAATGGCTGGCCTTCCGCCCTGGACGCTCTGGGCTGCACTGGTCGTTCACAAGGAGCCTCAGCTTCTCCATCTGCAAAACGGGATCAGAAGCGGATCCCCTTCCACGTCACCATGGCAGCCCCAGCTGGCTGTGCTCATCCTCCCGGCGTCAGCAGACAACTGACGAAAAGTTCATGGTGCCCAAAGCCTGAGAGTCTCAGGAGCATCTCGCTCTCTGAGCTCCAGGCTGCTGCCGGCCCTGAGCACCCACTAGCTGTACGTTCAGGGGTCCCCCAGGTCCTCAGGTTCCATGCTTCCTTAGAGGAGCTCACGGATTTCCAAAAACCCTTTAATGAGCAATTACAGTTTTACTGCAAAGGATGAACCCAGGGCCAGGTTGGACGGGGACTCAGGACTTCCGTGCCCTCTCCCCGGGCAATGCGGTGACATGGCTTTTATAGGTTGAATGTGGTGTCCCCCAAAACTCACGGGAGGATGAACAATTGGGGTGTAGCCTTCACCTCATCAGTGGATTAATCCCTGATGGGAGTGAGTGGGAACTGGAGGCAGGTGGGGTGTGGCTGGAGGAGGTGGGCATCGCGGCCTGGCTTTGGGGACATATTTGTATCTGGAGAGTGGAGACCATTCTCTCCGCTTCCCGATCACCACGTGAGCAGCCTCCCTCCGCCTCTCCCTGTCCATGGACTGGGACCTCTGGAATCCGGAACCTTCAAATCAACTTTTCCTCCTCTACCATTGTTCTGGCCGGGTCTTTGGATCACAGCAGCCAAAACTGTTGACCAGAACTGTCCTGGCAAAGGACAGGTCAGGAGCTGGGGAGCCCCACTGAACTTGGTGGCTGGAGTTCTTACTGAGGTTTCACTATCTTCCATCGAGGCTGGCCTGGTGTGAGTGTCGGATACAGAGAACCTTTAGAAAACGAGACAGAGGGTCAGACAACATGTTGGTGCCTCCTGTGAGAAAACCCCTGGCGTTAAGACTCGTTCAGGTGCACGGACATTTCCATATGTCCACTCTTCTCCACTCGGAAGGAATGCCCTTACGGCAGCTCATCCGTGGCCACCGGAATCGGGGACCCCACCTGCTTCCCTCTTCCAACAGGCAGAGGTGCGGGATAATTCTGGATCCAGCCACCCCGTGGCCCAGCTGGAGGTCCCCCTGCCCTTACCTTAAGCAGAACAGCTTTTTCTCCTTTTTCTTTCTCTATTGCGTGATTCAGACCTTGGTGATTCCTACGGATCCAGATGCTCTTCACACACAGGGTGAGACCACATTAGAAAGCAGATTCCGTGTGTCCTGCATCCCTCCAACCTCAGAACCACAGGCCCTCCCGGAAGCCGCGGTGAATCAGGCATGCCCCCTGAGCCCCGTTCCCCGGCACCCACCCATGCTCACCTCTCCGTTTATTTTCATTCTCAAGTGTAAATGACTGAAGGAAGCCCAGAGCCACATTGCTTATTTGTTCCTATTAGAGAGAACTGGCAGTGGAGTGCATTTGGATGCATTAGGCATAGAGGGAGGGCGGCTTTTTCTAACTGGGACCCTTTCCTTGAGGTTGTACATGAGAACATTTGGCCTTTGGTTTTGGGGTTGGCTTAGGTCACTTAGCATGGTATTCTCCAACTCCATCCATTTACCTGCAAATGCCATCATTTCATTCCTCTTTAGGGCTGAGTAGTATTCCATTCTGTACATATACCACACTTTCTTTACCCATTCATCTGTTGAAGGGCACCTAGGCTGGTTCCATGTTTAGCTATTGTGAGTTGAGCTGCTATAAACACTGATGTGGCTGTGTCACTGTAGGGTGCTGATTTTAAGTCTTTTGGGTATAAAACAAGGAATGGGATAAATGGGTGAAATAGTGGGTCCATTCCAAGTTTTCTGAGGCATCTCCACACTGCTTCCCAGAGTGGCTGCGCCATTTTGCACTCCCCCCAGCAATGGATGAGTGGACCTTTTCCCCACATCCTCGCCAACACTCGTTGTTGCTTAGATTCTTGATCATCGCCATTTTGGCTGCAGTGAGAAGATGGAATCTCAGTGTAGTTTTACTTTGTATTTTCCTGAGCAACTTTGTTGCATGACCTGCCCTGGGAATCACTCACCTAGGAATAAATAAACCAGGAAACATCCCCATATCTCCGCTCCCCACGGAGATTTAGCATAAGGAAGGGACGAGAACAGGTCACCTTGGGGAAATGAAGCGGGCTGTGGCCTGTGAGCTCAGAATCTTGCTTCCTGATTCCATCTCACTCCCCATTCCTTGTTTCTTTTTGTAGCATCTTCTGGCTGCTTGGGAAGTGTTCTTCGCGTGGCCGGATTTTGGGAAATGCTAGTCAGGAGTGCTGCCTGTGTATCCTCTAAACCAAAGGTAAATCAGGGGGTGGCCTGGGGGTCATCGGACACAGCACCAGAGAATGAATGTCACCCGGGGAGGCGACTATCTCCGCGTGCATTGCTGAAACCCAGCTAAGAATAAGGTAGAAGGAGGAGAGCGGAGCGCACGTTCCTTCATTTCCGATTTTGCTCTGCGGTCAGCAGAAATAAAATTTCTAGCAGTGGCTCAGCATTGGCTTGAACGGGTGGATTTCAATTTTCAAGACCTAAAATAAATACACGGTGCACGATGATGGTCGCCATCGGCCGCGGCTGGAGCTCTGCATTTCCAGCTGATTCTGAATGCTTTGAGATCTGGTCCTATGGTCCCCGGAGGAAGACAGGCCCCGAGCCCGGGTGGTAGCAAAGAGGCCCAGCGAAGGTCAGCAAGGGGGCTTCTTTTTTTTTTTTTGGAATCAGGGATTGAACTCAGGGACACCCGGCCACTGAGCCACATCCCCAGCCCTATTTTGTATTTTATTTAGAGACAGGGTCTCACTGAGTTGCTTAGGGCCTCACTAAGTTGCTGAGGCTGGCTTTGAACTCGCGATCCTCCTGACTCAGCCTCCCAAGTCGCTTGAATTACAGGCGTGCGCCACCGCGCCCGGCAGAGGGGACTTCTTTTATTCGTCTGGTCCCTCAGCCTCTGTCAGGGTGCGTCTTTGCGATTGGCTGACCCACATGACAATCTTCTTCCAAAGCTCCTCGCAGACACACCCACAGGGACCTTCTCCAGGCCTCCAGGCCTCCCTCTGTCCAGTCAGGAGGACACCCAGGTCCAGGCGTGACCGAGGGGCCTCTTCCCTGCACAAGTCACATGACATCCAGAATGAGAGGTGGGGAGGGACTCTACTGGGCCTTCGGCCTCCTTCTGGGGCGGTGCAAAGGCCCCCCAACTCCAGATCAGTGACTCCACACCCCAGAATTCGCTGTGCACTTTAGCAACTGAATACGGTTAGTTTTACGTTCGACCTTGGTTTTAAAAATCCTGCAAACGGAGGAGAGAGGGTGAGAATCGAGAGGGGCAGATCTTCCCCTCCACACCCGTGAGCTTGGGCTTGGGAGCTTAACCACAGCCTGAGGTTCACACCGAGTCGCATTAATGACTGTATCACTAAGATGTTCCTCTCTTTATTTTTTAAAAAAATCCCTTTATTTTCACTCTCTCTGCATAAAGTGGCGTGGAGTCCGTGGTGTTTCGGGTGTTGTTTGGAGAGCATCTTCTGAATCCAGGGAAGCGCGCATTCGGCAGAATTCAAGAAATTTAACGACAATGCGCTCTGGGGCGCCCCCACGGAACCTTGAGCTGGAGTTTTCTGTCCTGCTCTTCATGACTTAGTTGTTCCCCCACGTGTGATGGCTTGGAAGGGGAGGAGGAGCCCAGGCCTTGCCTCCTTTCCTCTCCTGCACCTGTGTGGACAGCAGGGACCCTGGGAGTTAGGCAGAATCCTGGTTCCCATGCACAGTTGCACAGGTTGCTACCTGCGCAAGCACAATTTTCCCAGCTAAAAATAGCAAAATCCCTCCCCTGGGGATTCTGTGCTCAAACTTGACCAAGGTCAGTTGGTGTCTACGAGCTGGGGAGAGAGTTTCCCTCCACGGGCCCACCTCCGAGTTTGAATTGGCTGTTCCCGGGGGTGGAACCTACTCAGCACCAACGGGTCTTTCTCCCAGGAGCATCCTCTGGGGCCACCTCTGGGAAGGTCCATTTGACAAAGTTCATCACTGGCACCACCTGTTAAAGTGTGTTCGACTGTGCCATCCTTGTTGCTGACCGGGAAATGACACTTTGAATTAATGCGACTGGTGAGATCGATCACAGACGCCATTCCATCTTCTCTCTGTCCCCAACCGGTTGGTCCTGCCCCGCTCTGCCGTGTTTTTCTTTTTTTTTTTCTTTTTTTTTTTTTTTTTTTTTTTTAAAGCGACAAACTGCCCCCTGCAGTGGGTACATCGCCACCGACTGTCTGCAGTCTCTGGTGATGAGCTTCTGAGCAGGAGCGATGAGGGATGGCGTCTAATTGCTGTCACTTCTCTGGAGATCCTTCCAGCCATGTTCACATCTGGCTCCCTGTCATTTCTGGAGACCTGATTGGGTTTTCTGAGAGCCGCGCGAGCCTGATTTTGCCGATTCTCCTCCTCTTCAGAGACGCTTCGGAATGCAAGCAAGCAAATGATGATCTTTTCATGTGGGTGTGATTGAAAACAAGAAAGGATTTATTTTTCTCTTTCTTTCAAGACTGGCAATTTTTCAGAGAAGGGTTTTATCCATTCACAGCGATACACACACATATACCTGCATGTGTGAAAATGCCTGTACATATGTATACGTGTGTGTGCATGTAGATACGGAAATGTAGATGCATGCACACGGATCTATTTGCAAAATGCACATTCCTGCAAAGAGAAGGTCTGGGTGTACGTGTGTGTGCACAGATCTATTTGCAAAATGCACATTTCTGCAAAGGAGAGGTCTGGGTGTACATGTGCGCACAGATCTAGTTGCGAAATGCACATTCCTGCAAAGGAGAGGTCTGGGTGTACATGTGTGTGCACAGATCTATTTGCAAAATGCACATTTCTGCAAAGAGA
>JAJEJO010002855.1:108499-120217 GCA_020662805.1 Glaucomys volans
AGATCTATTTGCAAAATGCACATTTCTGCAAAGGGGAGGTCTGGGTGAACAAGGGTGCACACAGATCTATTTGCAAAATGTACCTTTCTGCAAAGGGGAGGTCTGGGTGTACATGTGTGTGCACACAGATCTATTTGTGAAATGCACATTCCTGCAAAGGAGAGGTTTGGGTGTACATGTGTGCACACAGATCTAATTGCAAAATGCACATTTCTGCAAAGGGAGGGTCTTGGCATACATGCGTGCACACAAATCTAGTTGCAAAATGTCCATTTCTTCAATGGGGAGGGGCTGGATTGACTTCTCCCCTAAGAGGCTGTACAAAGGCTGACAGATGCACAACCACGTGTTTTGTTTTTCCATCTATCATATCGCATGTGCATTGGGTGGTTGTGTTAACCTCCGATTTTTATTTTTTTATTTTTTTGCATACCTCTGTGGAGGTCACTTGTTCCATTTTGAATGCTCGTGTTTGGTAGCTGCAAATGGGCTGGTCATACATCTTCAGAGAAACCCCACGGAACACGTGTGATTTTTCTCTCCTTCAGGGATCACGAGCAAACACATTATGAGGCTCCAAAGAACGAGGCTGTAAAATTGAGAATAATGCTGTTTATCAGGTAAATTTCCAACCCCACTGGTACCCTCATTTATTTCTCTCTCTGTGTCACGTCTGCTGGTAGGTGCTGCCTGCAGGTTGAGATCCATAGGTAATTTATCATTTAGATTAATTAAGCACTCCGCTCCCATGGATTCCTGTAGGTTCGGTGACAAATGGATGTTGGCCAGAATTTCAACTTTTCAGCTTAAAGACAGTAATTCTTTGCCCCAGGACATGGTCTGCAAGCCTTTTGTGTTATCAATCCTGTCTTTTAAAATGATTGTAGCTGAAGCCAATGTTCTTTGCCAAATGCATATGAGGTTCTTGAACGAAAATAGACTTCATTTTCCTGTCCAGGGATTCTGGGCACATTTTGAGGATCAGAGTTGGTAATAAAAGTGGAAACATACACACTCATGAAAATGTAGTGGAAACATACACACTCATGAAAATGTAAAATCACGTTGCTGATGATCCTGGGGGCTTGAAAGAACTGATGCTTTTAGGATCCTACCCTTCATGAAATTTTTTTGGTTGTACCTGCTGAAGAGAAGCATAGTTTTAACTATGGAATTTATAGAAACCTACATACGGTGTGTACACAGGTACGTCAAGAGCCACCTGGAGCCTCTGACAGGTTTGCACTGTGATTTTTGGTGTTAGAAATGGGACGGGTGGTGCATTAGTAGGGAAATGGCCCCAGAGTCCAGAGCATTGAGTGGCCTGGTGTAAAGTGCAAGAGCAGCGGTCCATGGGGGTGAAGACCCGACCGCTCAGTGCTGGGGAACCTGTCACGCATTTTCTCAGCTCACAAATACCCCTTTCTGCATGTTTGCTAAACTCTCATCCTTTCTACAGAACATTCAAGGTAGATGTTATCCAAATCACATGAGACGGGGGCGTGTCCTTGGAAAGCACTTAGAATCAAAAAAATTACGCACTAGTTTCCTCTTATGGGTGGGGGATCCCCGTGTGCGCCTGCACTTTCTCCTAACCGTACATAAAGTTTAATCCGTGTTTGAATGATGACATGTGTGGATGCAAACACATCTACAGTTTCTCTGTGTGATAAAGTCTGATTTATTAAACAGGCCCAGAAAGAAAGGAATCAGGCCCAGTGAGAGAGAATCCCCATTCCTCACACCCGAGTAAAACAATTAGGAAGCAAGTTACATCCTTGGTCATGATTTCAAGTCCGTGGCAAAAAGTTTAAATGTGAATTTAAAAAATATGCAAAAGCATACATGGTTTTGCAAAATGCTTGTAGGAAGTAATGAATAAAAAAATATGACTTTCATTCTTCCAAAAAAAAAAAAAAGACACCAATTAGGATAATATATAGAATAAGTTATATAAAACTTAGGAATTGTCCATGTCTGGAATTTGCCAACTAATGTTTTCCGACCTGGATTGACCAGGGGTAACTGGAATGAGAGAAACCAAAAACCAAATATAAGCTGTTAATTCCATGCAGTGCATTCAGGAGAGGTCCTGGAAGCTGGGGTGCAGGCTGTTGCATGCGGGGGACCCTGAGAGGCTTCCTCCCACGCATGCTTCCCTTCCCTTCTCAGGGGTGAGTCCGACCCCGAGTTGTCCTGAGCCATCCCACCCTCCCACAGCCGCATCCGGCTCTCCAGAGCCCCTCACCTCCTCTACGGGCAGGTGTGCACCCCACCTACACTTTCCCAGCTCAGAACTCCCCCCAAGGAAAGTTCTCCCCAAGTCAGGATCCTTGTTGAAATCCTGGATCTGCAGAAGGGATCTGAGACCTGGGCAAAGCTTCCTCTGGAAATCCTGCAATCCTCTCTCTCCCTGCTTGTGACAGCCTCTCTTGCAACCTGATCTTCCTCTCCAAGTGTCCACTTTCACATCCTTTGCAAGAAGAACTTATTAAAATTTTGGAAGGAAGGAAGGAAGGAAGGAAGGAAGGAAGGAAGGAAGGAAGGAAGGAGGGAAGGGTTGGTGGAATCATACACAGTCCTGCCAATTTAATTCACATTGCCTATGACATTGGAGACTTGGAAATGATTTATTTTTGGCCTCCTTCTATGCCTCCTCATTGCCATCAGCTACTTCCAACTCAGAGCCTTGAAGGACTTTGACAAAAGTGTCACTCTGCTTCTTCCCCTGCCTCTTTATAAATCTGGTCAGCATGACTGGACATTCGCTATCTTAGGGCTCTGAAATCGCTCCGAATTCACTTAGTTACCCGGTGAACATGCACATGATTCCTTGGTGCAAATGAAATGTGGCAGAATAGAAAAAAAAAAATAGGTGCATTGAATTCAGGTCCACCCGGGACTCGGACGCTCTGCAGTTTGCCCTGACCCTTGCACCTGGACGTGATCTTGTGGTTTGCATCATGAGCAGAGATATGAAGACACACTTTGCCTCCTGCATTCTTCTTAGTTCTGGAGCGATCCCCGTCACAAGCATGAGCCCAGGTTAGCCCATTGCAGGATGCCAGCCGCCTAGGAGCTGCCCAGCCCAAGTCCCAGCCACAAATGCTGGGTCCGGCCCCGTGGGATCAAACACACTCACTCTAAATCAGCTCAGTGATGCCCAGTAGGTGGGAAATAATCAGCAGCTCCCGTTTTAGCCCACTAAGCTTCGGGGAACTTTGTTACACAGCATTAGCTAACTGATACACTCCCGTCCCACATTCATGCAGAGTCATCCACTGCATACAGAATATTGTGAGCAATAAATGAATGGGACATTTTTTTTTTAACTTTTGCATTTTCCGAGATTCACGATAATTCAAACACTGACTGGATCTTAGGATGAGGATGTGTATAGACGGGTGCTACTTAGAATGAAAATTAGGATTGAAACAAAACATTTTTTTTTTCCTTGCATGGAATGGAAATCTCTATTAGCGGGGTGACATCCGACACAGGAAATGTCTGGGAGACGGGAACACTTACCTTCTCCTCGGCCATACCATATCTGAATTTTAGATATTATGGTAATTCTCCTGGAATAGTTTGAATAGAGGCAAAAGTTAGTTTTTTGTGGATGGGGGGCTGTGGAAGGAAGATGCTCCAACATAATTTCTATTTCGGCTCTTTCGGCCGTGATTTCTGGGTCTGAGAAAATAGATCGACCCCGACAAACGTTGATTTTGACCACCCGACTTTGAACAAGTGAAGGCAATTGTGACATTTTCATGATTTCTCAAGAACTGTGGAAATTCGGTCGAAATTTATGTCCTATTTAATGAGGCCTTGGAAATCATTAATTTGACCATTTAGCAAAGAAACTTTGCAGTTAGCTACTTAGAATTCGTACCTTAAAAGGGTTTTCTGCTTCTTCTTCTTTTTTTTTTTTTTTATGGAAAGTGGCCACTCACCTTCCTGTACACCATGTTTTTAAATAGTTTTTTATAGTATAGCTGAACTTTTGATTGATTATGGCCCCAAAGGAGGAAAAGAAGAAATGCTAATTATTTGGTGGAACCAGATCCGGTTTCTTGGCGGGAATAAAGCCAGATGGGTGGAAGGAGCAGCCATGGATCCCAAACCTCTATCAGGCACCTTCCGTCTTTGCAATTCCTTCGGCTTCTGCAGAAGGTGACCCCCTCCTGCTGGTCACTACAGAGGCTGAGGAGATCGAATGCATGCGGAGAACTCGGCCCTCCCTGTAATGCAGGGTGCATTCCATGAGTAGTGAATTTTGAGTGGCATCGGTTGCAATGGAAGGTCACAATGGAAGGTCACGGATGCTCTGGAGGAGACTTCAGAGATGAGACCCTGGAGGAGCGGATCACAGGGAGGCAGAGGGAGAACAGGGGTGTGATGGGCAGCCGCAGCCAGACCCCGATCCTCCCCCAATCCCAGCCTCAGAGCTGGTGTGACATTGAATGTAAGTGTAATGTCTCATGTGCTCATGAAAACAAGTTATAAGGGAGAAGACAGAGCGAGACCTGGGAGCTCACGCTTCCGTTATGAGGTTCAACAGCTCTGCAGCTACCCTCTGAAATTTCTGCAGATATTTCAAAAGGCTTGCTGGCCTCCCAGACTGAGCTCCTTGCAGACCGGGAGCCGGGCTCTGGGGATGCGGCTCAGTCAGCCCAGGCTGATCTCATGTGCTTGAGACCCCAGGTGCAATTCCCCGGTGCTGCAAGACGGCTGCCAGTGAGCTCACGCCCCACTTTGCATCCCACGGGGCAGGCAGGGAAGACCTCCACACCCCACAAGCCTCCCAGGTCTGCATATCACTATTACAGCTGGACTATCTCTAAGCATCTCACTGAGACCCTGTCTCTAAATAAAATGCAAGAAAAAAAAAAGGCTGAAGACGTGGCTCAGTGGTGGAGTGCTTCTGGGTTCAATCCCTGGTACCAAAAAAAAAGTCCTTCCCCCCTTTTTTTTTCAACCAGGGATTGAACCCAGGGGCGCTTGACCACTGAGCCACATCCCATCAATTTTTATTTTTATTTAGAGACAGGGTCTCGCTAAGTTGCTTAGGGCCTCACTAAGTTGCTGAGGCTGGCCTTGAACTCGAGATCCTCCTGCCTCAGCCTCCCAAGCTTCTGGGATCATGGGCGTGTGCACCACCCCTTGCAAGATGTGACGTTTAATAGATGGTCCCCAACCCACAGCAGTGAAGGTGGATGGAACGGAGATTCTCAGAGAACCTGTGACTGCCACATAGTGAAGTCATTTTAAGTCATTTTAAGGACAATTTAGCTATGAAGAAATGCCAGTGTTGGATAATTCTATTTTTATTTCATTAATACACAAGCCTAAATGGGTGTAGTTTACAGATAAACACCATCGTCTACATATGAACTTTGAATTTGCTTATTCCCATGTTGCTTAGCAATGATACCACCAATAGGAAGGCAGTGGTTCCCAATTTGCAATACCTGGACTTCTGAGAGGTGGAACCCATTCTGCTCTTTATTTTTAGTGCACTATTGAATACATTGCAGGAGGTTTTCAGCACTTTCTTATAAACGGGCCTTGGGTTAGACGGTCTTGGCCAGAAGCTGATCATGTCCAAGACCATCTGCATGCATCTGTGGGTCCAGCATCCACAGGGTACCCAAGGCATTTCCGACTAAGAATACCCTCCCTTGACGGTGCGTCCATAGGGAGATGATCTCATCGTAAGTGCAAGACCATCACTATTTCAGTCTTCAGTACACGTCCACATAACCATTTCATTATTTTAATTATTTGCAAAGTAGAGGAAACAGACATCATGACCTTATGTGCATGTGTGACTGCAAGACCATGTGATCCTGCAACATGTCAATCAGAAAAATGAGAGATGGCACTCCATTTATGTCTGATCTATCAAAATGCATCAGTGCATTCCACTGTCATGTGCAACTCATTAGAACAAATTTTAAGAATTTGTATAACATAACTTTAACCAAAAAGTGATGTGCAACTCAGTAGAACAAATTAAAAAATTAAAGCATTTAACCTAAAAAAACATGGAATGTATTTGTTCTTGTTGTGATTTTTGATTATTACCCAAACATATAACTTTGTATAGCATAAGAGTTTGGAGGGTTTCAATAGTTTGAATGAATGCCTGAGATTGACAGGGAGACATTGACACTTAGTGTCTCTCTCTCTATATATATAAATTTTCATGATATTTCTGTGTACATTTGGAAAGTACTTTTTTCCTCAAAATGAAATAATGCTAAGAAACTCATTCACCGACTGTAAACATGGGTGTGCATGGATCACTGTAGTAAGGTGACTTTAATTCTTCAGGGTAAATACCCAGGAGTGGAACAGCTGGGTCATGGGGAGCTTCTGTGCCCCATCTTTTGAGGTAGGTCCATCAGCATGGAGGTTTCTCATTTCTTTTCAGTGGTGCATAATATTCCATTGTCCCAAAGTACCATAGTTTATTATCCGTTCACCTACCGAAGGTCACCTGGGTTGATTTCAACGTTGGCCATTTGTGAATAACGTTACTAAACACATCCACACACCATGGATGGATATAAATACATTTTGATTTGCATTTTCCTGATGAGGTATGTTGTAACCCTCACATAAATTTTCAAAGAAATGGTGAATGACTTCAGCTCCCAGCCTGAAAGGCCCATCACTTTACAGTGTGGGAACTGAATGGCTTTCAGGAATCACGAGTATCTGTCAGATGTGTGCATTCCACTGTGTGTAGATGTCCCGTCCCAGGGCAAGTGCAATGGTCAGTCTCCAGCTGACGTCCAGACATAGTGTCAGTGTGTCTATGATTTTCTTAAAAATGCATCAGAAAGTAAGATGGATTAATGGCCGTAGATGGTAGAGGTGGAACCCAGGGACTCTCTTCCACTGAGCCACATCCCAGACTCTTTTTATTTATTTATTTAGAGATAGGATCTCTCTTAGTTGCTTAGGGCTTTGCTGAGGCTGGCTTTGAACTCACGATCCTCCTGCCTCAGCCTCCTGAGTCGCTGGGATTACAGGCGTGTGCCACTGCACCTGACATTTAGCCACATCTTTTAATTACCATGATGGTCCTACAGTGTGCCAGACTCCCTACTCCTCCCTATTGCCTTAAACATAAAAAGATGATAAATGCAACATGTGATGGACCCTGAAAGATCAAGGGCCTCACCAGAATGGGTGGAATCCTTTGTCTCTTATCCACTCAGGAAGCTGTTAGCTGCGTGCTGAGCACCCATGATGAAGGTTTTGCATGGTTCTGCTTCTTCTCTGGACCCACCTGTCAGGAAGACATGACTAGCCTGCGTGGAGAGAGAACCTGGGGTCTCTCACAGACACCAAGGTTAGGAGTTTCTTCCACGGCTCTCCAAAGCCCAGCTACAGAATTATATGACCTGATGGAGCCACTAGCCTCCAGGTCCAGGGACTTTGCTCTGCTAGAGAAGAACTGCTGAGGATGAGAGCAGGTAGGATGTTTGATAAGAACATTGTCCAGGCAGAAAAGCAACCAGACAGTTATCTGCCAAAGAACTAAGTTCCCATTTTCCTGTTTTATCTATTCTCAAATCCTGACCCCTCTCCAGCCAGCCCATTTTATTATGTGGTTAGACAAATGTGATCCACACACTCCCTTCTGCCTGCCTCAAGAGCCAAGTCCATTCTGGCTCCTTCTAGCCCAAGTTGCTCAGGAATTTGCAGCCTGAGCTGTGGGCATGGATATTTCAATTCTGAGAGACAGATGGGAGTGATGGACATCTCAGGCCCCTTGTCTTGTTTTGGACATTCTGCCTGGCATAAGCCTACAGAAGCAAACGGGTTAACTTCCCTGGGTTTCAAAAGCACACTCTGAAAACAAAGGATAAAAATCCTTCTTTGACTACATTCAGCTTTATTTGCAAATAATTCAAAGGCTCTGGAAAGAATAGTGTAGCTAAAACCCCGTCCCAGAGCAGGGGGACAAGAGAGGGGGACGTAGCAGGTAATTTCCTTCTGAACCATCTCTGATTTATGTGCAGCTTTGGCAACAAGCTCGTAGGCAGAAGTGATGTTTCCGTCTTTATTTTTATAGAAAATGCATGATTTAATGGGCACCTGAGCATGTCCTATAAATTTTGATGATACATTTAAATTTCTATTGTGCTGCGATAATTGTAAGATACTGCGTTCCTCGTGTTATTTATTTTGTTATTGTACAAGTAGAGAGTACAAGCCATCTGCTGCTTCAAGCAGCAGAATTCACCTCCTAAGACCTGCGACGGCTGGTCCCCCAAGCGGGAGAAGTTAACCCACTCAACTGCACCCCGAAAAACAGCCAGAGGGCTCTTAGGGCAGTGAGATCCTTTAGAAAGTACTGGGGTGTCTTCCCAAGAGAGTGGCAGGTGGGATTTGTATGATTCTACACAGCCATGCAACATGTTGCTTATAAAATTCCAGATTCCTGAACTGGAGGTTGAGAGGTCCTTCCACCACCTTTGATTGACAATGGAGCTTCACGTTGCTGAAATGAGCATGTGATCGCAGCCTTGGATATTGAGTTGGCCGCTGGGTAGGTTTCTCTGGACCCTTCCCTCCTTTGTTTGCTTTTCCTGAGTTGATGTGGACAGAAAAATGTCTGGGAACATGCTGCCTTCTGTGAGCATCTCACAGAGACTAATCATATCCTCAAGAGCTTGGAGACTGCCCTGGATGGACCTTGGAACTGGTGAATATGTTCTCTTATACGGAAAAGGGAACTTTGCTGTTAGGAGTATAATGGTTAATATGAATGATTGACTTGATTGAATTAAGAGATGGAGATGATTAAGGGTCTTCTGATTGTGTCCATGAGGGCATGTCCAGGAATGATTGGCAGGTGGGATAGGAACTGGAGTGGAAAGCCTCCCTAAGCATGGGCAGCACTGCCCAATAGGATGGAATAAGAGCTGGAAGAACAAGGAGCAGATGCAGATGCAAGCTCGGCTCTTCTTGACCAGGTTCTTGATGGCTGCTTCCATTGTCTGAGGATATCAGACTCTGGCTTCTTCACTCTTCCAAAGTGGACTCTGCCAGTGATTCTCCAGGGAGTTTCCAGAAGCCTTGGTCTTGGACTAGGGTAGCACTGCTGATCCCTCTTGTTCTGGGGCTTCTGCCTCTTGGACTGGGCAGCTGCTGGTTCCTCCAGCTCCACACCTGCCGATGGCCATTGTGGACCATCCACTTCTGGTCGTGTAAGCCAATCTGATAAATCTCCTTTATAGTCAGACTTCCTGTTGGTTCTCTTCTTCTAGAGAACCCTAACACAGGACTGCATTAAGAATCTCAGGGTGTGGAGATTGTACTGGATTATCCAAGCGGGTCCAATTTAATTGCACACGTTTTTAAAATTGGAGAATCTGTCTCAGCTCTTGTCTGAGGAACAAGTAGCTATAGAAAAAGGATCTTAAAGATGCACCAGTGCTGATTTCGAAGGTAGAAGGGACCACAAGCCAAGAAACATAGGCTTAACTCCAGACACACTAAAAGAGAGAACTTGGAAAGTGCTTCCAGAAGGCAAGCAGCCCAGAGGACCTTAATTTTGCCCTGTGAGACCCACGTGATAATCCAGATTTGCAGGACCATAGTATAATAGGTTGGTGCTATTTGAAGTCACCAACTTTGTGGTGATTTTTAAGCAGCCATAGAGAATTAATACAATCAGTAGGTGGAGAGCGCTGGAGGGGTGGTTAAAAATGAAATTGTAAGTCCACAACAGAATACTTACAGGTTATCAGGTGTAAGACAGGAACCTGTGTATGAATCGTGAACAGGCATGCATGCAAGTATATAAACAGAATGCAAAATCTAAAGCTGTTATTCGAATGCACGACTTATATGTAGCACAATTATGTTCGTATTACAATACTATCATTAGAATGTGTAACTGGTAAAATGAGCCTAGACCCTGGGGAGAAAGAAGAGCATCATTCTTTGCTCCTGGGGAGAGAAAACTCCAATCTTTCTTCCTCTAGAAAAAGAGTCACGTTTCTCAGGAAGTTGGCTTTTTATTGTTGCATCTTTTAACTACATTTCATGTGTGTTCTTGCTTATCAATATGTCATGAAATGATGACACTGTTAGTTCTGCATTGATCCCTCAACACATTCCCACAACCCTAGCGACTCCAGTCAATGCAGATCTAAGCACTTTGCTGTTCTGCAGGGGAACCGGGCATGGCCATGGAGGCTGGGTCCTCTACTCAGGGCCTCCCCACATTCCAATCAAAGTGTCCGTCAGGCTGGGCTCTCGGCAGGAGACGCTGGGAGAATCTGCCTCCAAGCTCATCAGGATTCCGTTTTTTGGCACTGGAAACAATCACTCTTTCTATGCTGGCTGACCCTGGAGACTGTTCCCACCTTCCAGAGACCCCTGGAAATCAATTAGTGTCTTCTTTCTACATCTTCAAAGTTAACAGTGAGAGGTGGAATCGTCTCTTGCTCGAGATCTCTAGACTTGTCTTTCTACTTTATCACCTTACTCTGTCTTCTGCCCTGTCTCCAGGGTCCCCTAAAATTGAACCAAGCACACCCAGAAAACCCAAGATTCTTTTGGAGGTCCGCAATGGCAATAGGTTATGATTAATAGCATTAAATATGTATTGTGAGGCCAGGTGATCCAGACCATAACCTAGGAAAATGTAATGTTCCCCTGATCCTTTCTCTGCCAGGTATTTAAGGAGCCAGGTCCCGGGGACTGATGGATATGCAGTCAAGGAGAGCCACAAAATGGCCTGATTGACAGCAGAATGGGGAGAGGCTCTCAAGTAGCACTCGGCAAGGTGACACTTGAAATATTTTGTGCAGCAGGGTAATTACATCTTCATTCAGGAGGAGTCCCTGTTACTTAGGCAAAGTGGGATACCTCTGTAGCAAAATCCTTTCCTTTCCTACCCAATCTTCAAGGTGCAAAGATCAATGAGATGTATTCATAGTCTAATTCTCTGGGCATGTTATTTTATTCCTTCAATTAATACAGTTTCATAATATGTTTGGTGATGCACAGTTAGAGGGCATGCATATTGTGTGCTTGGGGATTTGATTTATGATTGCCCTCAAATGACCCAGGATTCAATGCTGCTTATTTTTTAATGACTATCCTTGGGGGGCATGCAATCTGAAGTTGGAGTTTATAGTTAAACTTTATATATTGCAATCCATAGGGTCAGGCTTATGGTAGATAATAGCTATTTGACCTTTATAAGAATTACACTGAATACACATGATTATTCCTGGTTAGCAGATGAGGAGCTAAACCTCAGAGAAGTTTTGTCTTCTGCCCCAAGTCACTGAGCTATACCTTTCAGAGTTCTGTTGTTGAATGACTTTAACAACCAGTATCTATATGTCAGTCCATCCATCTATACATCATTTTTGTGAACTTTCCATCCATTCATCCATCCATCCATCCACCTGTCCATCCATCAAATCTTCCATGTATCCATCCATCCATCCATCCATCCATCTGTCCATCTCTCCATCCATCCATCCATCCATCCATCCATCCATCCATCCATCTATCCATCTCTCCATCCATCCATCCATCCATCCATCCATCCATCCATCCATCTATCCATCCATCCATCCATCCATCCATCCATCCATCCATCCATCCATCCATCTGTCCATCCATCCATCCATCTATCCATCCATCCATCTCTCCATCCATCCATCCATCCATCCATCC
>JAJEJO010002855.1:120317-136512 GCA_020662805.1 Glaucomys volans
ATCCATCCATCCATCCATCCAGTATTCTAAGGCTGATCTTGATTCACCTGTGGCTTATAGATAGAGGAGTTAACAATGAAGCAGGTACAGATTTTCTACACAGCAGATTCACAATTTGAGTAGCAACTGAAGAGCCCAATTCCAGACATCCAAGGTTCAGAAGATAAGAAGTGAGCTGCAAGGGCAGAATTCCTATGGGTTCCATGCTAGCTAAGTTGAGGGTAGCTCCTGGCTTTGGTGGGAGAGGTCTTAGCTCTTCACTGGGTTGTCCTGGGACTGTTCTTTATCTCTGAAAATAGCTTCAATATATTGGTCTTTTGCATAGTTGTCTCTTGTGTCAAGATATAGGAATTGCCAACCTCTATATCCTCCTTTGCTCCAAAATGGGAAAGTCTGAGAGTGCTCTAAGGATATGGTAGATCAGGGGCCATCAGTGTCCCATCTTGGCACATGACTTTGCCATCCCATTCACAGGGAGACTCCCAACTGCTGAGAACCAACCCTGGACATTGTAGGTCCAGATTAGCTGGTGCTTTTGAGTTTCCAGGTTATATTCCTTGTACTTCCTACAATCTGTCTGGAGGAAGAGATTTAGGCTGCTCTTGGTGGCTTCTATATCTGGGGCCAACTGACTAAACGGGCCAGTATTTACTTAAAGATGGCGGTGTTTCTTGGTGCCATTTGCCATTCTGAGCCTTGTACTTATTTTTCTTCTCTCTTTCCTGTGTCCTTTGTGATTCTTGTCAGGTTCTGCAGGCTTTGTCAAGTAGAAGCAGAGGAGGCAAGACCTGTTCCTGGGCTGTTATTCATCCTGAATGTTTGGATTTGTTGTTTTAGCCCAATTTGAGAGTCTTTGTCTGTCGAGGTGGGAGTTTAACCTTTCTCTGTTCCAACATAACAGCATATGTCACTGGCCTGGCTTCTGTCTCCTGGTCTAATGAGAGATTCTGAGGCTCTCTCTTGCTGTTCTCTGTCTCTTATTCATATGATTATGTTGTACTTGTTTATAGCTTTCCACAAAATTAGAAGGCAGATCTTGCTTCTGGAAAATGTCTGCAGTTCTCTTTTTCAGTATTTAAAGAACGTTGTTGAACTCATCTTGCCAATCTTCATGCAAAATGCAAAGGACTAGCACAAGCATCTCCAATAAATATGATTCGGTGTCATTTCATGGATATCTAAGTCGTCCAACATCATGAATGACATGGTGCCTTTTAACTCCCACTGCAGCCAGTGAGGGAAATGTGTCTTTTTTTAACTTGTTTGTTTCTAGGTCTCTGCAAACAGAACGGGATTTTAAACCTAGATTATTTTTTGTTCAATTTTATTATATTAGTTATATCCTTCTTTCAACAGCTCCTCCCATTTCATTTTTATCACCATATTTGAAACCTTTTTTGTTGCCTCAAATATATGCTTATTAGGCTGTCAGAGTGACTCTGAGGCCACGTATTCTGTAATTCAAGGATGCATATGCTCCCTGTATTTCTGCATTCTTGAGTCCCACCTTCTGATGAGTTGAGACAGATTTTATGTTTGAGAAGGGTGTTTGGTTATATAAAAAAATTAAATCCTTGAATATGTGAGAATCACTCTACTTTTGCTTTGACTCATGACAGACTTCTTGGTTGGATATAAAATTCTTTGGTTGCCAACTTTTCTCTTTAGATGGAAAAAAAATAATAAAGTATGTTTCAAATGCTGGATTCTGAGTGAGATGTCTGAGCACCACATGGTTTTGGCTTCTTGGGGGTAATGTGTTTTTATTCTTTTTTTTAATTTCCAAATGCTTGAAGTATTCTTTTTCCCTTTGTGCTTAGATTTCAGAAGAAACAGAATTCTGGATCACCTCTTGGTGTGCGTGGGTCCCTCTTCCCCTCTGGGTGGATGTATTTCCATCTTCTTCTTTTGTTTTCATAGGCCCATGTTGGCTTTCAGTTCTTTTCTCGAATCTTTGAAGGAAGAAAGATTTATCCAGGTCTGATTTGTGCCAACAGTCTGGGTAGGTGGCTTCTCCTTTGCTCTTTTCTCTGCTCACTGTTTTGATAGGAGCTTTCAAACTACTTCATATTTCACTCTAGGGGTACATTTCTTAGTACTCACAGACATTTCCCAAGCAGGGTTGCTGTTTGGTGCAAAAGTCTTCTTATCCCTTTAGAAGGTATCGTGTATAACATTGCAGTTTAATTTTGTGAATCCCTCACTCTGCAGTTGCAAACAGGCCCTACGTCTGCCTAGCTCACCCACTCAGGAGTCTATATCCTGAAATCACCACTCCAGGAACTCTCAGCAATAGAAAGTCTCTCCTACTTCTTCCTCAGTTGCTTTCTGATCAACATATGTTGCTACCTCCAAAAGCAGGAGGAGGGAAGGACCAATACCCTGTCTTAAAACCCAACACCTCACCAAAGAAGATGCACAGGTGGTAAATAAGTATATGAAAAGATGCTCTGTAAAGTGTGTGGTCAGGGAAATGCAATGGAAAGAACAGGATGACCTGTGCACACCCACTGGAATGGCTGATAGAAAAAAAAACCCAACACTACCAAATGCTGGTGGGGATATGGGGCAACAGGAACCCCATTCCTTGGTGGTGGGAATGAAAAATGGAATGGCCAGTTTGGAGGATGATTTAGTAATAGGTTCTTAGAAAGCTAAATATACTTGGCTGGAAGGATAACTCAGTGGTAGAGGGTTTGCTTAGCATGTATGAAGCCCTGAGTTCATTCCACAGCATTGCAAAATGAACAAACAGAAATCTAAACACAATCACATCTTATGATCTGGTAGTTGCAATATATGGTATTCACCCATGAATCGAAACTTAAATTCACACCCGAACCTGCATGTGGATGTTTGTGAACAGTTTTAGCCATCATTGTCAAAACTTTGAAACAAAGATGTCCTTCAGAAGTTTCTTAGTCTCTTCTGGCTGCTATGACAAAAGACTACTGACCCCTGACTTTCAGATGACAGATACTGATGGCTCCCAGTTCTGGAGGCTGAAGTTCAAGGCCAAGGTGTGACAGACTTGGGTCTGGTGAGGACTGCTTCCTGGCACATAGACGGTGCCTTCTCACAGGGTCCTCACTTGGTCTATGGATCTCTTAAAAGGACATTCATCCCATTAATGGGGCTGCACCCTCATGACCTCATCACCTTCCAAAACCACACCTCCTCATGCTATCATCAGGAGTGTGAAGAATTCAACATATGAACCAGGGTTCACACAAATACTCAGTCACAACAGTAGCTAAATGGAGAAACTGTGCTACATCCAGACATTGAAATATTATTCAGCATTAAAATAAATGAGCTATCAAGCCTTGAAAAGACATAGAGGAAACATAAATTTAGATTAAGTGAAAACAGTCTATCTGAGAAGTATATGACCTCTATAATTCCAAGAACATTCCAAGAATATTTTTGGAAAAGGCAAAAGGTACTAGAGATAGTAACATGATCAGTAGTTCCCAAGGGGCATAGGGAGGGATTAGTAGGCAGAGCACAGGTGGTTTTTAGGGCAGTGAAACTACATAATTATGTACACCATAATGATTATGTATACCATAATCATGGACCCATGAGTGCTCTGTCTGTATACCATACATGGACACAAGATTGCTCTGTCTGCATACCATAATCATGGACACATGACTGCTCTATATGTATACCATAATCATGGACACATGACTGCTCTATATGTATACCATAATCATGGACACATGACTGCTCTATATGTATACCATAATCATGGATACATGTCCCTATACATTTGTCCAAATCCATAGAATGTACAACACATACCCCAGAGTAAACTTTGGATTCTGGATGACTACAATGTGTTAGCATAATTTCTTGGATTGTGACAAATGCTCCCATCTCTGGTGTGGGAAGTTGGTAATGGGGTGGGGGGATTGTGAAGGTGTGGGGTGGGGAGTATTTTGGAAATCCCTATACCTTCATTGAAATGTTTCTATGAATCTCAAAATGCCCTCCAAAATAGTCTTTTTTAAAATAAAAACGTGTGTGTGTGTGTGTGTGTGTGTGTGATGGTGCTCACACCCTGATTCTTCAAATCTGTGACTACGTGACATTACCCAGGGAAGTGAAATTCAAGTTAGAAATGGAATTAAATTGTTTTAACTTGTGATAAAGAAATCACCCTGGATTATCTGGACCAATGAATGTAGTATCAATGTAGTGTCTCCTTACATGTGTAAGAAGGAGGCAGGAGACTCGGTTAGAGATAACCATCGAGGTCACACTGCTGGTTTTGGAGATGGAGAAAGAATCCATGAGCCAAGGAATGGAAGTTAGAAACAATGAGGAGCAGATTCTGCACTGGAGCCCCAGAAAGGGACTCAGTCTGAACCACACCTTGACTTTAGCTCCATGAGACTCACAATAGACCTTCTAACCTATGTAACAAAATAAATCTGCACTGTTTGAAGCCACTAAAGGGTTAGCAATTTATTGCAGCGGCAGTAAGAAACAAGTCCAAATCTGAAGGTCCATTACTAGAAAACCCTGTTAGTGGAAAGATTTTCAAAGCTTGAGGCTGAGAACCAAGACCATCTCCTCCCTCACTTCAGATGGTGCCTATCCTCCAATGCTGCCAGCATATAAAAATGCAGATTTTACTCCCATTAATAATCAAAGCCAAACCCAGCCCACCTTCTGAAGCAAGCTCTTGAAATCTGAGCCGTGCATTGCATTACAGATCGTCCAGGAAGGGACAAGATATGGGCTGCTCTGTGCTCATCTCTCACTCTTCAAAGATGTGTTCCTCGATGTTCAGAAAGCAAAGACATTTGGCAGTGGTTCTTGGAGACAGCCCTTTCTCTCTACCCTCTCACTTTTGGTGATTGAGAGTTGGCACAGATGAGGATTTGTCTAGGTATGAAAGAGGTAGAATTCTTCTGATGCCTCTTCCTTACAAAAGAGTGGGCTTAGGTCATGGACCCAGAATGTGCCTGACCATATCAAGGTTGATCTTAGGAGATAATTGTGTGATGTGGGCGCCCCCAGTGATCAAGCCAAACTCAACCTCCACCAGCCCTTATTCTCGATGGGGCAGGAGGTTATGATCATGCCTACCAGGTGCTCGTGTTCCAGTTGGCCAATATCCATTTTGTCCATGAAAACAATGGGGTGCTGGTCTCTGTACTCAGTCCAGGTATCAATGGAATCACCGTGGTGAGGTTCCTGTCCTAATGGAAGCCACGGATTAGTTAAGGAGACTGCAACAATTTCTCCTCCAGCTTATGCTCCATCTGTGATTTTACTTCAGATTGCAAATTGTAGGGCAATGGAGGAAACCCTGGAGGTGATCTTATCTAAGAGTCAAAAGACGGAGTCAGGTAACTATTTCTGGATTGCATTTTGCATATTTATTCTGACTCATTACTACCTAGCTAGTTAGTTGCAGTTGGCATTGGGGGATCCAAGTGTCTTCATATATCCCTCTTCTTTCTCTGGTATAAAGCATATCCACATGAATTCATGCTATATGGTACATCTATGCAAATTTTCAGCTATTATTAAATAAGAGCTTTTCCCATAGCACCTTGCCTTTCAATTTCCCCTGACTGGTGTTCTGGTTAAAGGGAAAAACAGTTTCAGGAATGACCAAGTTAAAGCCCATCTTAGATAACGAGATATTTAATTTCACCATAAAGATTCAATTAGGCTTATAAGTAAAAATGATTCAGAAAAGTAAAGCTAGCACGCTTTCTTTCATATATATTTAACATTTGTTGCAAAGTTGCATGCCGATATTTTTTTCAAGTGTGAAAAATTTGGAATTTCATATTATTTCATAGTGTATAATATAATTAAAGCAATAGATGCTCCATTTACAAATGCCTAGGAACTTTCTTAAAGCTCCAGTAGGGTCAGCTTCCCTGAGCAATGAGAACAAAGTGCGTGTCAGATTAAGTGAAGAGACGATGAGAACTGCCTACAGCTTTCTGTTTGTTCTTTAACTTAAGAGTTAACATCACCTTGCTTTCCTAAGTAAGCGAAGTCCTGAGCTGATTCTGATCATGCATACCCAGTCCAGTAGGAGATCGTGCTCCTTTGGAGTGGATCTTGAATACAAACAAGTCAATAAAAAGTGACCCTGTAAATTGGTGCAGCCACTCTGGAAAACAGTACAGCAATTCCTCAGAAAACTTGAAATGGACCCACCATCTGACCCAGCTCTCCCACTCCTTGGTTTATACCCAAAGGACTTAAAATCAGCACACTACAGTGACACAGCCACATCAATGTTTATAGCAGCTCAACTCACAATAGCTAAACTATGGAACCAACCTAGGTGCCCTTCAACAGATGAATGGATAAAGAAACTGTGGCATATATACACAATGGAATATTACTCAGTCACAAAAAAGAATGAAATCATGGCATTTGCTGGTAAATGGATGGATGGAGTTGGAGAATATCATGCTAAGTGAGATAAACCAATCCCAAGAAAACAAAGGCCAAATGTTTTCCCTGATAAGTGGATGTTGATTCATAACAAGGATGGGGGCTTGGGGAGTAAGAGAAGAATGGAGGAACTTTAGATTACATACAGGGAAATGAGAGGGAGGAGAGGGCTGGGGAAGGAAAGATGGTGGACTGAGACAGACATGAACTCCATCCTGTGACCAGGTTGCAGGATTTCCATTTCTCCGGAATCAGCAAAGCCCCATCTCTGATCCCCAGGGCAGTTCCACAGTATCTCCGTGCACTGAACATGCAAATCTTCGTCTCTCTGCTTTCTCTTTAGGGTCCCTTTCTCACCCCTGAGGTCCACACCTCATCTCTGTCACCTCACCTTCAGTGGCCAACACCTGCCTTCTGCCACTTGCATGCTCCTGGAGATTTTGAAGGGGTCATTTCCCAAAATACACCTTCACTGATTCAGATTTTTGAAAAACACTTTAGCATTTGTAAATTTGATGTTTTGATTCTTTAAAATTTTGTTTTAATTAGTTACACAAGACAGTAGAATGCACTTTGATACATCATATATAATGGAGGTAATCTCTCATTTTCCTGGTTATACATGATGTAGAATCCCATGGGTGGTATAGCTAGATATGTGGACATGGGGTAATGATGTCTATGTCACTCTAATTCCCCTATATCCCCTTCTTTCCCTTCACTCCCTTCTACTTAAAATAACTCTATTCTTCCCCTATCCTCACCCCCTTGTGAATTAGCATCTGCATATCAGAGAAAACTTTCAGCTCTTGTTTTCTTATTGGCCGGGGGCTTGGCTTATTTCATTTAGTGTGATATTCTCCAGCTCTATCCATTAACCAGCAAATGCTATGATTTTATTTTTAAGGCTGAGTAATATTCCATTGGGTGTGTGTATATATAATATACAAAATACAATAATATATAATATAATGATATACATTATATTAATATTTAAAACATATGTATAATATATACACACACAATGCAATATACACAAACACATATATATATCACTATATATGTACACCACATAGGCACTAGACCAGAGAACCTGTGCCTAATGGAGGAAAAAGTAGGCCCAAATCTTCACCACGTTGGCCTAGGAACTGACTTCCTTAACAAGACCCCTAAAGCATAAGAAGCTAAATCAAGAATCAATAAATGGGATGGACTCAAACTGAAAAACTTCTTCTCAGCAAAAGAAACAGTCAATAATGCAGAGAGACAGCCTACAGATTGGGAGAAAATCTTTACCACATGCACCTCAGATAGAGCACAAATCTGCAGGATAAATAAAGAACTCAAAAAACTTAACACCAAGAACCGAATAACTGATCAATAAATGGGCTAAGGAACTGAGCAGACACTTCACAGAAGAAGAAATGCAATCGATCATCAAATGTGTGAAAAAAATGTTCCACTTCTCTAGCAATTGGAGAAATGCAAATCAAAACTACTCTAAGATCCCATCCCACTCCAGTCAGAACGGCAATGATCAAGAATACAGGCAACAATAAGTGTTGGCGAGGATGTGGGGAAAAGGTCCACTCATCCATTGCTGGTGGGAATGCAAAATGGTGCAGCCACTCTGGAAAGCAGGATGGAGACTCCTCAGGAAACTTGGAATGGACCCACCATCTGACCCAGCTGTCCCACTCCTCAGTTTATACCCAAAGGACTTAAAATCAGCACCCTACAGTGACACAGCCACATCAGTGTTTATAGCAGCTCAACTCACAATAGCTAAACTATGGAACCAACCTAGGTGCCCTTCAACAGATGTAAATTAATTTTTAAAACTCTGGGTCCACTTCATATACCACTTTAATTTTCAAAAGTGCAGAGAAGTCCTTTCACAGGTCGGTAGGAAGAAATCCCTTCTCCCACTGAGGCTCGTGACTGAGGTCCCTACAACAAATGACAGAGGAGCCCAAGGAGCAGAGACACCCTGACTCAGTGTAGGTTCTACAGGACTTGGAGTCTCTGAGAGGAAACAGTGGCCTGCGGAAATAGGCAACTTGCATCTTTTATGCCTGGGTTGGATGAAGAATGGACGGTCATGAGGAGGCTGATTGGACAGAGGGGATGTTTCCCCACTTCAGGTTCAGCAAGGGTCTTCTTGCATGAGGTCAATGCCCAGCTTCAGGGGAAGGTCAGAGGATCTGCTGGAACATGTGAGCTGCTTCAGGGGAGATGGAGGAGGAGATGCAGAAGGTGCAGCCAATCAGGGAAGGATGGCCAGTGAGGGAGTCGGGGCAGGGCCAGAACTAAGGAGCACGGAGAGGGTCTTCTGATGAGGTCAGCTTCCTGCTTGACCAAAGAGCTGGTGGACACAAGCAGGGACCCAATCCAACAGACATGTCCGTGCTCCTGCTCCGAGCAGGGGACCCAATAGAAAAACTGAAACATGGACAGAGGGGCACCAATCAATAATAGTGAGGGGCAGGTGGACAGGGAGGAGATCAGGAGAGCCGGCAATTCCAGAGAACACAGGACCAGCACTGGGGCTCCTTCTCTTCAGGAGAGTCTCTCTCTGTATCTCTCTCCCCTTTGCAATAACCTGCTGCTTGCTTGCTCCCTCTGTGTCCTGTGCATCCATTCTTTGCTGAATGGAGACCACGAGCCCAGCAGCCCTGGACGGTAACATACCTCTGCTCTTTGCTCAATTGGCAAGAGTCACAAGCCAGCCACTAACACAGAACCAACATGCCTTGTCTTTGCACAATGTCAGAGTTTATTGAAGGACAATGAATTCACAGATGACGTTGCTTTCCATGGCTGTTCCCTGAGTAGTTGTGGGTTCCCTTCAACAGATGTACTAACTGGGTGGTGACTGTGGGCAGGTGGGGTGTGGCTGGAGGAGCTGGGTCACTGGGCACCAGCCTTTGGGGTTCATATCTTGTGCCTGGTGAGCAGAGCTCTCTCTGCTCCCTGGTGCCATGTCCTGAGCTGCTCTCCTCCTCCATGCCCTTCTGCCATTTTGTTCTGCCTCAACTTGGGCCAGAGCCATGTAGTTGGCCAGCCATGGACTGAACCTCTGAAACCATGAGCCCAAATACACTTTTTCTTCCCTATGTTGCTCTTGTCAGTTCTTTTAGTCAGAGCGATATAAAAGCTGATTAAAACTGTGTGTGTGAGTGTGGGTGTGTAACATTAAGAGTCAGGATGGTGGGGAAAATGATTTTTGAGAAGGGAGCGTTCATGGACAGCAATTCCAAACCTGTGTTTTCTTAGACAGAAGACCCACATCTTTATACTGTTGACTGACACCATAATTGCACCTCTCGTTAATATATTGCTGAGATTTTCATTATTTTTTACTTTTTTCTTTCTAAATTAATTTTTATCTGTTCTAATGAGTCGCACATGACAGTGGAATGCATTGATGCATTTTGATAGATCACACATAAATGGAGTGCCATCTCTCATTTTTCTGATTGACATGTTGCAGGATCACATGGTCATGCAGCCACACATGCACATGAGGTCATGATATCTGTTTCCTCTACTGTCCTTCCTACCCCACGCCCTTCCCTCCCTTCACTCCCCTCTACCTAATATAAAGCACCTCTATTCTTCCCTCCCCCCTTATTGTGAATTAGCTTCTGCATATCAGAGAAAACATTCAGCCATTGGTTTGGGGGGTTTGGCTTATTTCTCTTAGTATGATATTCTCCAACTTCATCCATTTACCTACAAATGCCATCATTTCATTCTTCTTTATGGCTGAGTAATATTCTACTGTGTATAGGTACCACATTTTCTTTATCCATTCATCTGTTGAAGGGCACCTAGGTTGGTTCCATAGCTTAGCTATTGTGAGTTGAGCTGCTATAAACACTGATGTGGCTGTGTCACTGTAAGTTGCTGCTTTTAAGTCCTCTAGTTATAAACTGAGGAGTGGGATAACTGGGTCAGATGGTGGGTCCATTCCAAGTTTTCTGAGGAATCTCCACACTGCTTTCCAGAGTGGTTGCACCATTTTGCATTCCCACCAGCAATGGATGAGTGAACCTTTTCCCCCACATCCTCGCCATCACTTATTTTTGCTTGTATCCTTGATCATTGCCATTGCGACTGGAGTGAGATGCAATCTTAGAATAGTTTTGATTTGCATTCCTCTAATTGCTAGAGCCTTCCACATTTAAATGATGTCACTTAAGTATTCCAATTTGGTGAGTTTAAGTACATTGTACCAAATATTTCCAGTGAGATGCACGACCTCTTGGAAGGAATTTTTTTGCAAGCTCTAGAAATGGCAATGGGGAAGAAAATCAGCTTTTGCAAAACATTTTTAATGGTTTTTAAAACTTTTGTACTTCTACCATCACCATTATCCCTAATGTCATTATTAGCAACATGTCCAAATGAGGAGTAAGCAGGCTATAGGAAGTGAAGTGAGTTAAATCAATCCAACTATCCACCAAAATCTGTCTGAAGAACATGATGTTTTTATCTAAGAATATGCATATGGTATTCTACATGTGTTAGGTAATAGGAGACAAAGAAAGCAAGCTAGCTAACGTGTGGCTGCTCGTATTTGCTCCCCCTGATCTGGGTGTGTTCTCAAGGAGCGTTGTTTGAACAGACACTCCAACCTAACTCCTATGGGTACTCAATAAAGCTGCTCATGAAACGTCCCGATTCATTATATTTTGTGCATAAAATGCACAGAGAGATAGACAAGGAGGCTTTGGAAGTATTTTCAAAGTGCGACTCAAAATCAAACATACTGCTGAATCTGTGCAGATCAATACTTTAAGACCATCAATGTCGATCATAACGGTTTGATTCTGGGGTTTTATTTTTTGGGTGGAGAGAGGACTGACTTGATTTCTTCGTGCTTGGAATACCTGAACACTCATATGGGGAATACAGGCAATCAGAGGGCTGCTGCTGTCTTCTCTGTTGGCTTTAGGAACCTGGCATATTCATTAATCTGTTCACTTGAAGCTGAGGAGCGATGGCTGGCAGGTGTACCCATGTAGGCTGAATCTGAAATACAGCATTTGGCTGTGAAGACACAAGGGCAGCCCATCTGCGTTTGCAACTCAAAACAGGCTAATAGTACTAGAAATAAACCTCTCTAGCCAATGCAAAATGTCGGGTAATCGTTCTAGATCTTTCTCAGCTCTGCCCAGAGTTACTCAGCATGTGCATTTCACAGTGCTAAGGTTTGGAAGAAGAGCTTAAAATACTCCAAAGGATGCACTCTAACTCAGATTGTGAGTGTGTGTGTGTGTGTGTGACTGGGGTCAGGGATTCTGTAGAGTTTCCCAGAGTGTCCAGAACAGTGGTTAAATGGTGGACACCCCAGCCCATGCTCATACCCACACCCAGGTCTTCTGAGCTGTTGCATGCAGAGCCTTGTGAAGTTCATCAGGAAGATGTGGGGGAGAAGGATAAGAAACTTACTAAAGCATAGGATGAAAATAATACAGGGACTTGGAGACCAAGAGGAAACAGAGAGATCCACCTGGTCCCCATTGTTGAACAGCATTTGGAAGAGCTGTTGATCCAGGTCACGGGAATACCAGTACTGGTGTCAGTGCTCCACGGGGATTCCTGCCCCTTGTGTGTGGGTAGGTTTATGCATTCCTTGTCCATGAGTATAATATGGAAAGAGTGTTGGAATCTCCTTTCTGGGACGCGGTGATTAAAGACTGTGACTCTGCTACCTTATTGGGTTGCTCTGTTGAGAAAGCAGGCCGCCATGTTGGAAATGCCCCATGGCGCAGAACCAAGAACAGCCTTTGCCCAAAAGTAATATGGAGCTTAGGGCCCTCAGTCCAGGGAGCTGAGTTCTGCCAAATCTCATAGCTGTGCCTGAGAAAAGACCCCTGATCAGAAAAATGAGCAATTACACTCCATTTATGTATGATCTATCAAAATGTGTAAATGCATCCTACCGTCGTGTACTACTAATTAGAACAGATAAAATAAAATAAAAATTAAAAAGAGGAATCTGAAGATGAGACCACAACAGTTTGACTTACAGCCTGCAAGAGACATTTTTGAAATAAACACCAGAACAAGTTATATCCAGGGACACTTCCAAAAAAATTGTGGTTTGGGGTCATTGACTTTGAGATAATTTGATAAATGGTGAGAGAGTAATGGGTGGTACAGCATGGGGTCCCTTTTCAAATACTTCAAGGGTTTCAAATGGTGAGGAAGGTTTAGGTTGGTTTGATTGATACTCCAAGAGCAAATAATTTCAACAAATAAACATTACAGGGGAATATTACTCCATTTTCTATGGCTATAACAAAATGCTGGAGCTGGATACTTTTTAAAGAAAAGAGGTTTAGTCAGTTCCTAGTTTAGGGTGCGAAAAATTCCATATAGGATGACCTGCTCTTTTTAGAACAGTCTCAGGTGAACTAACTCAGTCCATGAGACTATCATTGATCTCTTCCATGAGCAAGGCTGATCTATTTTACTGCACCCCACTCCCCAAGGTTCCTCTGCCTCTCAACACTGCCAATGTCATCAGAGACAGAACGTCCAGTACATGAAACTGAATGGCAAAATTCAAACCATGTTCACACTATGGAGAGAGGAGCAAGGTTAGCTTATTTAAAGTTCCAACCATTTGACTTCTTTCCCATGATTTTTATCGGTGCATTATGGTTGCACATATTGATGGAATTTGTTTCTCCCTATCCATACATAACCACACTCTAACAATACAATTTGGTCTGAGAGAATACACTTGTAGGTCCAGCAATGGGCTTCACACCAGATGGTTTCAAACAGAGACCAAATGACCACCTCTCAGAAAAGTGGAGCATGGTTCAATTTTCTTATGGTGGCTGGAATAGATCTTGTGTTTTCAAGTCTCAGAATCATGGGCAGATTTCCCCCACAGTGTATTGGTACATTCTAATCATTCATGACAGTGGGATTCATTATGCCACATTCACACACACACATGACACAGCTTGATTCATCTTATTCCCTGGGACCTTCCCTTCCCTCTCTCCTCCAACCTTCACCTGCTTGCTCTGCTCTCCTGATCTCCTTTATAAGAAATTGTTATTATTCCTATTATTATTATTACCAGTGCACAAATATATAAAATCAATAAAATATCTATCTATTTAGCTATCTATCCATTCATCTATCCATCTATACTTCCATCCATCTACCTATTCTATCAATCAATCAATTGATCTATCCATCCATCCATCCATCTACATATTCTATCGATTGATCAATCGATCTATCCATCCATCCATCCATCCATCCATCCATCCATCCATCCATCCATCTACCTATTCTATCTATCTATCTATCTATCTATCTATCTATCTATCTATCTATCATCTATTATCTATCATCTATACATCTATCATCTTCTATCATCTATCCATCCATCCATCCATCCACCTAATCTATCTATCTATCATCTATCTATCTATCTATCTATCTATCTATCTATCATCTATCTATCTATCTATCTATCTATCTATCTATCTATCTATCAGCAGGATTCATCGTGGTTTTCTGAGCATGGGCATGGCATACCTTGCTAGATCTCGCTCCCCAGGACTTTCCCATGGCCTCCCCTCTGCCCTCCCTTCTCTATTGATCAAATTCTAGGTCTGTTCCCCTGGAGATTCTGGTTCAACAAACTGACATTGTGGCATATCTTTGGGGACAAGTTCCCCATCTCTCGCTGATGGATCAAGTCTAAGGACTGATATTCGGAACTCACCCATTGAGTAGAACTCTAAATACCCAAACTTTGGTATTTTTAGATTTCCAATTTAATGACTGAGGTAGCTGATACACCAGTGTTTCTTCTTTTACTCAGAGACTTTTCTTTTGTATATATTTTATTTCTTGTATTAATTTTTTATTTGTTCTAATTGCACATGACAGTGGAATGCATTGATGCATTTTGATAGATCAGACATAAATGGAGTGCCATCTCTCATTTTTCTGATTGACATGTTGCGGGATCACATGGTCATGCAGCCACACATGCACATGAGGTCATGATGTCTGCTTCACTCTACTGTCCTTCCTACTCAGGGACTTTTATTTGTCTTTTTTCACCTGTGTCTTTTTCTCCACTTAGCATGAAGTAGACAAAGTGAAATAGGAATGATGATCTCTTTCCCATAATCACTCACATACTGACATACTCACATGCTTACATGGGTTTACATTTTGCCTCATGTGTGAGTTCATCTTTTGTCACTATAACAGAATATCTGAAGCAAGAAAAGTTAAAAAGAAAAGAGGTTTACCTTCACTGATGGTCCTGGTTCTGCCTAGGTAGGGTCAGTGGCCCATTTCTGATGAGGATCTTCTTGCCGGCAGAGTCCCTAAGTCAGTCAGTCTCTCTCTCTCTCTCTCTCTCTCTCTCTCTCTCTCTCTCTCTCCTTTAAAGTCACCAGGATTCCATCACAGGGGTCTAACCTCATGAGCTTTTCTAATGCAAACAGCCTCCCAAAGTCCCCACTTCCAACCTCCATATTGGGATTGAGTTTCCTCTCTCACAGTGGGCGTTAAATCTCTTCACATGTGCCAGGAGGGAGATGCTCAAGTCACATTCCCGCCATGGCAGGTGTAATTTTGAACAAGTTATTTTAAGCCCCTTTCCAAGCCAGAAATGCTAAGTCTTTCTATTTTCACTACCATCTTTGATGTGTCGTCTCTGACAACCTGGTTTCTTCTGCCAAGTATTGGCCAGGCGAATTACAAAGAATGCACGTGAATCCACTTGGCCAGCATCCAGCAGGAATGTCTGCGCTGGAAGGATCATGAACAGAAAGAAAATCTCTCCAGCTCCAGGGAAGCTGGACTTCAAAGGGAACAGGATAGTGTGTGCATGGAAGGAGATGTGCAGAGGGCTGTGGGAATTGGTAAAGAGGGGTATGTAGACCAGACCTGGGGGGAGAAAGAAAGTCCAGCCCAGGGGGTTGGACTATACGATCCTGTCTTCACGGAAGAGCATTCTGAACTTGCACTGGGCTTTTTAAACTGGAGAACAAGGTAATGATCTTTCAAAGGATCACATTAGCTTTGGCACAGGAAAGAGTGGACAGTGAGATGTGGCATTTAATTTGAAGACTTGCATGCAAACAATGTAAAAACTCAGCTCTGAGGGGAAAAAAAAAAGGTCATAGCAAACAAAATCAAAAGTAAGCAAGCAAAACATTTCCTTTACGGACAGCTCGTCTCCTCTCCCATGTCAACGGCTTCCAAAGCTTTCGTAGTTTCTTCTGGAACTGAAAGATATTTGCTCCTGCATTTGTGTAGAAGTGACCAATTGTGATCAGTGTTAAAACAGTTTTAAAACAATCACCAAAATAAGCACAACTCCTCTTAACAACTGGCCCTTGTATCTATAGCTGATGATATTTAATGGGGGTGGAGGTGGGTGGGCATGGGGGAGAAGGTTTGCTTTAGCCAACTTTTCCATTACTGTGACAAAAATCTGACAAGAACATTTCGAACAGGAAAAGTTTACTATGCCATTGTCTCCTAAAGGACTCGAGCACCTGCAGGTTTGGTATCCATGGGGAAATCTTGGCACCAATGATGTTTTAGTCAGTTTTTTGTTTGTTGCTGTGACCCAAAGAACTGACAAGAACACCTTAGAGGAGGAAAAGTTTATTTGGAGCTCTTGGTGTCAGAGGTTCAGTCCATGATTGGCTGACTCCATGGCTCTGGCCCAAGGTGAGGCAGAACAAAATGGCGGAAG
>JAJEJO010002856.1:0-12858 GCA_020662805.1 Glaucomys volans
ATCACAGGAGGTCATGGGAGGCATGATGGAGCAGCTGATTAAACCAATCTGGGCTGGTCATGCCCAGATTGTGGGCTGCAAAAATCCTACACAGTTAATATCTTAATTGGGACTCTTTGGATTAAGGACACATATTATTTATATGATGTGCTGCTAATATTGATCTCTCACTTCAAGGTGAGGTATTGGAAATCAGCAGGGATGCTATCAATTTTTAAGGGGAAACTGCAATACCAAGGAATTGCACTACTAGAGGGAAAGATACACTAGTAACATGAGAAAACAAGGGAAGAAATTATCCCCCCCAAAATAGATACTATATCAAAAGAAGACAATGACAACATGGCAGAAGCAATGTCAGAAAGGGAATTCAGAATATACATTGATTAAAATGATCCAAGTAGAATGATGAGATGAGAGAGCAAATGCAGCAATGAATGATTGCACCAATAAGCAGCTAAAAGAGCAATTGTAGAAAGCAAAAGATCATGCCAATAAAGAGATAGAGATTCTGGAAAAATAAACCAGAAATCCTTGAAATGAAGGAAACAATAAACCAAATAAAAATCTCAATAGAAAGCATAATCAACAGGCTAGATCACTTGGAAGATGGAACCTCAGACAATGAAGACAAAATATTTAATCTTGAAAACAAACTTGATCAAACAGAGAAGATGGTAAGGAATCATGAATGGAACCTCCAAGAATTATGGGACATCATGAAAAGACCAAATTTAAGAATTATTGGGATTGAGGAAGGCAAAGATACAAACGAAAGGAATGAATAATCTGTTCAATGAAATATTATCAGGAAATTTCCCAAATATGAAGAATGAAATGGAAAATCAAATTCAAGAGGCTTATAGGACACCAAATTCACAAAATCACAACAGCTACACACTGAACCACATTATAATGAAAACACCTTACATACAAAATTAAGATAGAATGTTAAAGACTGCAAGAGAAAATCATCAGATTACATGCACAGGGAAACCAATATGGATATCAGCAGATTTCTCAGCCCAGACCCTAAAGGCAAGAAGGGTCTGGAACAACATATTTCAAGCACTTAAAGAAAATTGGATACCAACCAAGAATCTTATGCCCAGCAAAACTTACCTTCAGATTTGAAAGTGAAATAAAATCCTTCCATGATAAACACAAGCTAAAAGAATTCACAAATACAAAGCCTGCACTACAGAACATTCTCAGCAAAACATTCCAAGAGAAAGAACTGAAAAAGAACAATGTAAGTCAGCAAAGGGAGGAATTACCCTAAAGGAACAGCCAATTAAAGGAGAAAACAAGTCAGGTTAAAACCAAAAATAAGTTAAAATGACTGGGAATACAAGTCATATCTCAATAATAACATTGAAAGTTAATGTCCTAAACTCATCAATCAAAAGACATAGACAGGTAGATTGGATTTAAAGGAAAGACCCAATAATATTCTGCCTTCAAGAGACTAATCTCAGAGAAAAGGACATCCACAGACTAATGGTGAGAGTTGGGAAAAAACATACCACGCATATGGACTCAGTAAAAAAAGCAGGGGTTTCCATTCTTACTTCAGATAAAGCAGACTTCAATCCAAAGTTAGTCAGAAGGGATAAAAAGGGCATTTCATACTGCTTAAAGGAAGCATAAATCAGCAAGACATAACAATCATAAATATTTATGCCCCAAACAATGGCACATCCATGTACATCAAAGAAATCCTTCTCAATTCCAGGAACCAAATAGACCAAAACACAATAATACTAGCTGACTTTAATACACCTTTCTCACCATTGGAGAGATCCTCCAAACAAAAACTGAACAAACAAACCATAGAAGTCAGTAACTCAATCAATACTTTAGACTTAACAGATATATTATAGACTATTCCATTCATCAAGAAGTGAACACACTTTCTTCTCAGCAGCACATGGTCCTTCTATAAAATATACCATATGTTATGCCAAAAAACTACTCTTAGCAATACAAAAAGATAGAGATACTACCTTGCATTCTATCAGATCATAATGAAATGAAATTAGAAATCAATGATAAAATAAAAAACAGAAATCACACCAATACTTGGAGATTAAATAAAACACTATTGAATGTTACATAGATAACAGAAGACATCAGGGGGAAATAAAAAAATTCAGAGAGGTAAATGAGAACAATGATACAACATATCGAAATCTCTGGGACACTATGAAAGCAGTGCTAAGAGGACAATTCATTGCACTGAGCTCATTCAATAAAAGAATGAAAAGTCAACAAATAAACACCCTCATATTACAGCTCAAGGCCCTGGAAAAGAGCAGATCAACCCCAAAATTAGTAGAAAACAGTAAATAATTAAAATCAAAGCTGAAATCAATAAAATTGAAACAAAAGAAACAATTCAAAAAATTGACAAAACAAAAAGTTGGTTCTTTGAAAAAATAAACAAAATTGATAAACCCTTAGTCACACTATCAAAGAGGAGAAAGAAAATTCAAATGACTAAAATACATGATGAAAAAGGAAATACCATGACAGACGCTATTGAAATACAAAACTTAATTAGAAACTAGTTTGAAAATATATCCTCCAACAAAGTAGAAAATCTAAAATACATCAGCAGATTTCTAGAGCATAAGAGCCACCCAAACTGAATCTAGAGGATATACATAATTTGAAATAGATCAATTTCAAGCAACAAAATAGTTAACAAAATTTTAGCAAACTGAATACAAAATCATATTTTCTTCTGTTTTATTCTGTTATTATTCTTACTTCCCCAGCCTGACCCCAACCCTCCCTTCCCTCTATGCTATCAACCCTTCCTTCATTCTTGGCCTCCCTTCCACCCCGCATAATGCATCATCATTCACTTATCAGAGAGATAATTGGGCATTGGATTTTTGGGATTGGCTAATCTCACTTAGCATGACATTCTCCAACATCATCCATTTACCTGCAAATTCCATCATTTTATTCTTCTTTATGGCAGAGTGATATTCCATTGTGTATATATACCACTGTTTTTTAATCCATTCATCTACTGAAGGGCATCTAGGTTGGTTCCACAATCTAGCTATTGTGAATTGAGCAGCTATGAACATTGATGTGGCTGCATCACTGTAGTAATCTGATTTTAAGTCCTTTGGGTATAGGCCAAGGAGTGGGATAGCTGGGTCAAACGGTGAATCCATTCCAAGTTTTCTAAGGAATCTCTACACTGCTTTCCAGAATGGCTGCACAAATTTGCAATCCCACCAGATGTATGAGTATACCCTTTTCCCCCCATCCTTGCCAACACCTGTTGTTGCCTGAATTCTTAATAAAGGACATTCTAATTGGGTAATAAAGCATTCCCTCTGAGTTCTGGAACAAGGCAGTGATGCCTTCTTTCGCCACTTCTATTCAACATTGTCCTTAAAACTCTAGCCAGTGCTATTAGACAGACCAAAGCAATTAGAGGAATACAAGTAGGAGAAAAAGAGCTCAAACCATCCGTATTTGCTGATGACATGATTCTCTATTTACAAGACCTTAAAAATTCCACCAGAAAACTTCTGGAACTCATAAATGAATTTAGTAAAGCAGCAGGATGTGAAATTAATGCTCATAAATCTAAAGCACTTTTATTTGTAAGTGATGCATCCTCTGAGAGAGAAATTAGGAAAACCATACCATTCACAATAGCCTCAAGAAAAATAAAATACTTGGGATCAACCTAGCAAAAGAAGTGTAAGACCTCTACAACGAGAACTACAGAACACTAAAGAAAGAAATTAAAGAAAGTCTGAGAAAACGGAAAGATCTCCTACATTTTTGAATAGGCAGAATTAATATTGTCAAAATGGCCATGCTACCAAAAGCACTATACAAATTCAATGCAATTCCAATTAAAATCCCAATGACAGACCTCATAGAAATAGAGCAAGCAATCATGAAATTCATTTGGAGGAATAAAAGACACAGATTAGCTAAAGCAATCCTTAGCAAGAAGAGCGAAGCAGGGTGTATCACAATACCAGACCTTCAACTATACTACAGAGCTATAGTAAGGAAAACAGCATGGTATTGGCACCAAAATAGACAGGTAGATCAATGGTACAGAATAGAGGACACAGAGACAAACCCACATAAATACAGGCATCTCATACTTGACAAAGGAGCCAAAAACATACAGTGGAGAAAAGACAGTCTCTTCAACAAATGGTGCAGGGAAAACTGGAAATCCATATGCAGCAGCATAAAAATAAACCCCTCTCTCTCTCACCCTGCACAAAAGTCAACTCAAAATGGATCAAGGACCTAATAATTAGAACAGAGACCCTGCACCTAAAAGAAGAAAAAGTAGGTCCAAATCTTCATCACATCAGCTTAGGACCAGATTTCCTTAACATGAATCCCAAAGCAAAGAAAGAAAAGCAGGAATCAACAACTAGGATAGATTCAAACTCAAAAGCTTTTTCTCAGCAAAGGAAAAAGTAAACAATGTGAAGAGAGAGCCTGCAGAGTTGGAGAAAATTTTTGCCACACACTTCAGATAGAGCACTAATCTTCAGCATCTATGAAAAGCTCACAAAACTTTACATCAAGAATACAAATAACTCAGTTAATAAATGGGCTAACAAAATGAGCAGACACTTCACAGAAGAGGATCTACAAGTGATCAACAGATATATGGAAAAATGTTCAATATGTCTATTAATTAGAGAAATGCAAATCAAAACTACCCTAAGATTTCATCTCACCCAAATTAGAATGTCTATTATGAAGAATACAAGAAACAGTAGGTGTTGGTGAGGATGTGGGAAAAAAGGTACACTCATACATCACTGGTGGGGTTGCAAATTGGTGCAGCCACTCTGGAAAGCAGTGTGGAGATTCCTTAGAAAACTTGGAATGGATTCACCATTTGACCCAGCTATCCCACTCCTTGGCCTATACCCAAAGGACTTAAAATCAGATTACTACAGTGACGCAGCCACATCAATGTTCATAGCTATTCAATTCACAATAGCTAGATTGTGGAAACAACCTACATGCCCTTTGATAGATGAATGTATTAAGAAACTGTTGTATATATACACAATGGAATATCATTAAGCCATAAAGAATAATAAAATTATGACATTTGCAGGTAAATGGATGGAGCTGGAGAATATCATGTGAAGTGAAATAAGCTAATCCCAAAACATGTAAGCCAAATGATTTCTCTGATAAGTGGTTTAGGATGCATAATGGGGGTGGGGTGAGATAAGGGAAAAATGGAAGAAGGATGGATTGTGTGGACTGAAATGAGGGGTGAGGAGGGGCTGGGGAAGGAAAAATAATAGAATGAGACAAGCATCATTACCTTATGTACATGTATGAATATACAAATGGTAAGATTGTATTTTGTGTACAACCAGAAAAACAATAATTGTACTCCATTTGTGTACAATGAATAAAAAAATAAATAAAATAAATAAATAAAATAAAACACCCACATTTTGTGAAAATTTTATTTTTCACATTTTGTGAAATAAAATTTTTCACAAAAACTTTGCCTATTATTGAGTTATTTTTCTGTTGTATCCCTGTTGGTTGTGCCCCTCTAAAAAAAAATGTAAAAGTTCTATCTTTGGCTTCCCACACTCATTATAGTATTTGGATCCACTTAGTAAAAACTGTTAATTCTTCTGAAATCTGTATCATCAAGCTATTCATTGTAATAGGACTTCCCATGAACATTTGCTGTTCTTACCTATTATCACTGAGATGAAATCCACATGACATAAAATTAACTTTTGTAACAGTTCATGGTCATTAATCCAGTGTTATTCGCCACATTATAAAGTTGTACTACTTCCAACTTCATCTTCATACCAAATATATATATTTCTTGAAATGACCCATCTAGTTCATTGAACAACTTGTCCCTGCTTATCTTTGCTTACAGTCACTGAAAACCTCTGTGTATAATCTTCATGCTTAGTTTATATCTCCTAGACATTTTTTCTGACTAGAATCAAGCAATATGTGCTCTTTGTTGTGACTGGGCTCAACCTGGTGTTTCTAAAACTAGTCCACATTATAGAATTTAAATTTTTTTCATTGCTTTAAGAGATGAATAAGATTAGATTGTATGTATCCACCAGCATTTAAAAAATTCACAAGTCCATTGATGGATGTTTTGCCCTTTGGTCTGTGTATACAGTGTGGTGTTTGCTGGTGATTGTCTGCTGGGGCTCCATTGCATTCTGGGAAAGATTCCATATGAACATGGTCTATAATCATGTTATGTGCTGTTGGATTAGTTTAGTTAGATTTTGTTGAGAATCTTTCCTATGTTCTCATCAGGGATATTGTTCTGTCATCTTCTTTTCTTGTTCTGGCATTTTTCATGCTGTATTTAGCTAGTCATCCCCAGCATTGTGCCTGACTAATGAAAAATAAAAGTGTGTCAATCCAACCAAGAGAGAAAGGACAAAGTTCCTTGCTCTACAGCCACAAAGAATGATGCCCACTTTGGTCTTCAGGCCACAAGGTCTGTAAGATTGGAGGACTGCATGGGCAGCTACACCAGGGAGCACACATGTCACTGGATGGACCCAGGGGTTTGCAGGCTAGTAAAAGAGTTCACTGTAAATGACTTCTCTGCAATGGAGGTAATGTTCATTACTATGCTAAGCTCTTCATTTTATTTAAAGTCCAATGGACAGTTAAGGGAATGAAAAAGTCCAGAAACAGGTTACAGGATGTGACTTGGTCACTGTTGGATAGTTTAAAGGTGATCCTACATTCCTGAATCTTCAAAAGTAACAAATATATTTTTAATCTATAACACTTGTATGTGTGCAGAACAAACTTGCCAGGACCCAGAGCCTACCATATTGAAGGAACACTGATCATGATGAGCCACAGAGGGAAGCATGCTGAAGGGGTTCACAGAGTGACCAGTGAGCATCTTCCCCCTGTCTCATTTATGTTCTATGCCAGACCCTGGGCCAAGGTGAGCATTCTCCATGCCATTATGAATGATTCACCTGACACATGGTGAGCAGGACACAGTGCTGGTCATCAGAACAATGTAGCTTTTAAAAACTAGACCACTCTCAGGTGGACTGTCATTCTGTCTAGTTTTTACAGGTTTGTGTTTCTCTTTTAATTACTATTTGCAGTAAAACTTTCTCCAATACCTGGGGGAAAGGTACAAGAAGATAAAGAACACAGCAACATCATCCAGGACAGAGCCAGCCACAGACCACTGAAACACATGACACTCATCAAAGCTCTTGCATAGTGCACTGGCCAGGGTGGGTTATGAGAGGTGGGAATCTGACCTCCTATGCAGGTGGCCTCTGTAAATGTAGGAACACTCTGCTTGGGGCTAGACCAAATCCAGTTCTCCAGTGCACTGCTTCCACTGATGGATGCATTGAGCCCTGGAATTAATGCAAGAACAGGGTGAAAGGGTTTTCTAGAGCACACATTGGAATGATATCCATCTCAGCAGCCAATAGCAGCCTGTTTGCTCCAAAGCACATTCCTGAGCACACTCAGGGTTATGTTCACCATTTACCACACTCCTGCTCAGTGGTAGGTGGACAAAGTTGTTGAGTCCTGGAGAGATCCCCTGCCTCCTCTGCCAAGAGTTTCAATTTAAATTTATACATTTGCACTCTTTCACATGCATAGGAACACAGAACCAAAACACTCTTAGTCAGAGTGGTTTTTATTAGTTTAATTTGTGACTGTAAGAAAAGGTATTATTGCCAAAATGTATATATTGTTGTAATAGCTCAGCATGTGTGCTCACATATTGTGTAAGTTTTAAATATGTTACTGCTTTCTCTTCTTCTTTAATTGACCCTAGTGTCACATTATGAAAGATAACCATAAATGATAGTGTAAATCGTAAAATTATTATATTGAAAGTTTATGTACTAGAGCCTTAATGATACCAGGGTAGACAGTGTAAGATGTATAGCACAGACATGAGGAACTTCTCCTAATTATGAACCTGATTCTGTGAAATAAGAATGCTGCTGAAACACATCTTTATCTTTCCTCTGAGAGCCACTGTCTTCCCATGACTCTCTTCACAGCTTCCTTTACCTGTTCATTCCTGAGGCTGAAGATGAGAGGATTCAAGAAAGGAGGAACCATGGTGTAAAAGGCAGAGAGAAGCATGTCCTGGAGTGTGCCAAAGTTGCTAAAGTCCTCAGGCATACTCCTGTGATGGAACTGGTGAAGATGGACACCCAAGGATATGAGGGGTGCAGGTGGAGAAGGCCTTCAGTGGATCTCTGGTTGGAAAATTCAGCACAGTAAAAGATATGTGAACATATGACATGACAATAAAAGTAAAGGAACCTCCACATACAAGCAGCACAGACACAAGAAAGACCATGGTGCTGGTTGTGTAAGAACAAGAGAGCCTCAGCAGAGAGGGAACATCACCGAAGAACTGATGGACAGCCAGAATGTTTCCAGTGTGCACACCTGCATACACCAGACCACTGAGCAGGTCATGCCAACACAAAAATGAGGGTTCATGATGATGGAGTAATGGAGTGGCTGACAGGTGGCCACGTAGTGGTCCCCGGCCAGGATGAAGGTAAACGGCAAATCCACATATGCACATCAAAGACCAAGAATATCTGGGTTGCACAGACAGCCATCAAAATATCCCTGATGCAGTGAGAGTGTTGACACAGGCAGTGGGGACAGTGATGGAAATGTAGTACATATCCAAAAATCACAGGTTCCTGAGGAAGAAGCACATGGCATGCACAGGTTCATGTCAGTACTGGTGACAGAGATGATATGATGGTTCCCTAATAAAGTACCCAGGTAGTTCTGTGAGAATCCCATGAAATAGAGGAAATTCATATTTCAGCCATCAGGAGAAGTCAGGAGAAAAAATTCAGTTGCCATGGTGGAATCGGTGATGTATTGGAAATTCTGGTTAACTGAGAAGATAAAGAGAGAGGAGATGGGAAGCAGAGCATGATTAATAAAATCAGTCTACATATTCAAGTGCACAGTGTTTTCTTGTACTTTGTAGTTTCTTTCCCTGCAGAGGAAAGCTCACTCTTAGTTTTCTGGTATGTCTAATCATTTCTAAGCAGAGTGAACCTCCAACTGCTGCTGTGGCTATCTGCAGCCCAGGGTCTGGGTGGCCTTCAGGGCTTGTCTTCAGCTCCTCCATCATGCCTCCTATGACCTCCTGAGACTCCCATGAGGACCACTTCCAGGGGTCACCCATCTCCTCACCTGCATGACCACCTTTATTATGGTGCATTTCTTAATGTTCTGTCATTTACTTACCTTTGTTCTCATCAATAAATACAATTTCAATGTTATTTTGCCATTTATTCCACACTTAATAATTCAAGATTTAATTAATTTTTTCAACAATTTTTTGTAGGAAAATATATGAAACGTTGAAGTTTTTATCACCATGAATATGAAAAACTTACTTATGAGGAAATAGTCTTTAAAAAACACACTTTCCCATTCTGAGACCACAGGTCCAGTGCTGTGGTAACCTGAGGTGACCTGACCACACCTGGACCCTCCTGAAGTTCCCCACTCTCCCTGCTGCTCCCCCAGATGGGGGTGGTACTGCCTCACAGCCACAGACCCTCAGTAAGACCTGCTCCATCTCCCACTGGGGCCCTCTTTTCCTCTGCAACTGATCAGTGTAAGGTGTTTAAAACCTCTAAGTTCCACCCCAGATGACATTCTCCTACATTTCTACTTTTTTCCTTAGTATGTCTTTACTCTGTGTTCAGCACCATGAAGCTGAATTTTCATTTGTTTATACAATCATTTGTGCGTGTCTCATTGACACCTTCCATTATATTCCTTCTTCTCAAAGGCATCATTATTGTATAAAAAGGGACTGACCGCATACTGTAAAAAAAAAGTTTAGCTCATACTGACAGCATTTCTGAGGTAGCTCAGCCCAATTCAATCTTGAGTGACCTACAAGGTCATTTCCTCTACCTTCTGCAAACCTGGGTCCTCCTCAGAACCTTGCCTGGTTAATCACACTCACACTTAGATAGATGACCTTCCTTCTGAGCCTGTCTTGGGTCCTCTGGAAATGTGTGCATTCCCCAGTATCAAGAGTATGTGGCTAGACACAGGTAAGTTGGTGTTAATTTTGCAGGGATGGTGTATTTTAAGGGGTCCCACTCATTCTACCTGAAATCTATTTCTTGCCCCATCTCCCATTCCTCCCTAACACAAACCTGAAGCTCACACCTGAGTGATCTTCCTATTCACAGCATAGCCCTGGAACTTGCTGACAGAGCCTCTTTACTATTGTGACATCTGGATTTAAGTTCCACCCTTACTGTGTACTGGGCTATAGAGGAGGCTCAAATGCAACTTTTTCTCTGAAACCCTTCACAACTTCAAATTTTTCTACTACTTTTCTGTAGAGTTAGAAATCAGCATGTTATACTAACTTTCACAGAATCTGTATGCATTTATCATCCAAATCATGGGTACAAATTCCTTGATTTGGGACATGTATTATTCATCTTTCTATTCTTTTAGTATCAAGGGCATGACTTCATGCATAATAGTTATAAAAATGCATTTTAGTGTAATTGATTTAGAAGTAACATGAACAAAGTTTTAAATTCCACCTATTTACAAATGAGTAACTCCTAAACTGGTGATGACCTTTCTTCACTTTGGTAAGAAAACAGTGTATATTGGTTGAAATAATGCCATCCCACACCTGTGCTTAAGGTAAGATCTTTTCAAATCAGGTAATCTTTCAACAAATATTTACTAATGATTCATATTATGGCAAAATCTGCTCCCAATACTCAGTTTTAGTTAAAGAAGAAAACTATTTTCTTAAAAAATAATTTGAATGCTGTGAAAGAAAAAAATAAAATGATATACCTATAAAAATTAAAATAAACATGACAAATTCTAAAAGTAAATTGTGATAGGACAATATGGAAAGCTGCCAGGCTTTCACACTTTATTCTGGATTCTGGGAACTCCAGGAGTTCCTGTTGATCACTCCAGGGCATCCTGTTACATACAGATGGGAAGTCAATATGGGTTTCAATCTAGAAGTTGCATAGGACCACATAGCCATTTTCTTTCTTTATTATTTTCTTTTACACTAAACAGCATACTGCTTTAGTTTTTCAAGGAGACCTCAGAAAATTCTTCACAAATGAGTTTGGATAACATGAACTTAGTTGTTGTCCATTGTGTGATCTGGCCATAATTTGATAAATTCTTCTGAATTTGACTTGCTTTTTGCATCTGTCCATCTTGGAGACTTCCAATTATGGAGCACTGATTCAAAGTCATGTGTAAATACAATAAAATAAATGTATCACCTAATTTTTACATAGGGCCTCAGATCATTTCAAAAGATTCAATACTATTATGACTTTATTAACCTGGATTTTTAAAATAAAAATATGGTTTAGGTTGCAAGGTTTGACCTTAACATTTTAGTGTGGTTCAGTTCTACATCCTCATTTAAGAAGCAGAAATTGGTGACAGAGAATTCCTTAACAAAGACTATAAGATTAAGGTATAAATAACAGAATGGGTAGGTAGAAATGAGAGGCAGGAAAAGATGCATGAGACAAGTTAGCATGTTTTAATTCCAGGAACACGAAGAGGGACCGCCCAAGAGCTTTCTCGGTAGGTGGAAAAGTTAGTTTTTTCTTTTTGTATTTCTCTTGATAATGTTTCACAGAATGAAAAATATGATGAACAGATAATTTCAAAAATGCAAAAAAAGTTTGGTTTGAAAAATACAGGTTTTCTTGCTAATACAATTTTTTAAAATTTATTTAATTTTGATTCATTGAACACAAATGGAGTACCGCTATTGTTTCTCTGTACACAAAGTAGAGTCACACCATCTGTGGATTCATACATGTACAAAGGGCAATGATGTCGGTTACACATTCTGTTATTATTCTTACCTCCCAACCCGACCGCCCCCCTCCCTTTTCTCTATGCTAACTGTCCTTCTTCCATTCTTGCCACACTTCTAACCCACATTATGCATTATCACTCACTTATCAGAGAGACCATTCGACCTTTGGATTTGGGGGATTGGCTAATCTCACTTAGCATACCAGTCTCCAACATCATCCATTTACCTGCAATGACATCATTTTATTCTTCTTTATGGCGGAGTGATATTCCATTGTGTATATATACCACAGTTTCTTTACCCATTCATCTATTGAAGGGCATCTAGGTTGGTTCCACAATCTAGCTATTGTGAATTGAGCAGCTATGAACATTGATGTGGCTGCATCACTGTAGTAATCTGATTTTAAGTCCTTTGGGTATAGACCAAGGAGTGGGTTAGCTGAGTCAAATGGTGGATCCATTCCAAGTTTTCTAAGGAATCTCCACACTGCTTTCCAGAGTGGCTGCACCAACTTGCACTCCCACCAGCAATGTATGAGTGTACCCTTTTCCACACATCCTCATCAACACCTGTTGTTGCCTGTATTCTTAATAAAAGACATTCTAATTGGGGTAAGAGAAATCTTAAGGTGGTTTTGATTTGCATTTCTCTTATAACAAGGGATGTTGAACATTTTTTCATAAATCTGTTGATTACTTGTGGATCTTCCTCTGTAAAGTCTGTTCATCTCCTTGGCCCATTTCTTGATTGGGTTATTAGTGTTCTTGGTGTAAAGATTATTGAGTACTTTGTAGGTTCTGGAGATTAGTGCTCTATCTGAAGTGTGTGTGGCAAAGATTTTCTCCCACTCTGAAGGGTCCCTCTTCACATTGCTGATTGTTTCCTTTGCTGAGAAAAAGCTTTTTAGTATGACACTATCCCAACCATTGATTCCTGCTTTTATTTCT
>JAJEJO010002856.1:17858-33248 GCA_020662805.1 Glaucomys volans
TTTTTTTTTTTTTTTTTTTCACACAGAAGAGAGCCATGTCTCTCCTTGGCTTCTCTCATCAGCTGTGTCTGCACCCAGGGTGGATCTGTCCAGCCAGCACAGTGCCATGTGGGATGTGGGGTGGGGCTCAGTTACTCTGCTTTAAGTAAACATGGTGCCTTGCCAGAGGGAGCAGGGCCCTCAGGATCCCAGGGCTCAGCCTGCAGGGACAGCGAGAGGCTTGAGCACACCACAAGGCAGCAGCATCTCCAGAGCCCAGGAGAAAGGACCTGGCCATGTGCCAGCATGGACAATGGATAACACAGGGGAACTCCTCTGCTGGGCATTGCCCTAAGTCATTATTGAGAAAATAATGACCCAGAGGAGAGACTGCTGGGCTCACTGTGTGCTTTCATCTTTGCACTCCTTCACCTCAGTGTGAGTTAGGGGTGTTCATGGGAGTCAGTTAATGTTAGGGCTGGTGTGAATCTCTCACTCACCAACCTGCATGTGGGAAACACCTAACACTGCAGTATTGCCGCAAGAATCTCTCATCATTGAGATGAAATCCATGTGACATAAAGTTAGCCTGTGTAATAGGTCATGGAGACCAATTCAGTGCTATTTATTATACAACATCCAACTTCATCCTGTTTCCAAATACTTCTTTTACTTCAACTGAACCATCTGATCCATTATTCAACATTGTCCATTTTATCTCTAACTGTAATCACTGGAAAATACTAAACGTATTCTGTATCTTTGAATTTACTTCATATTTGAGAAATTTCATATGAATAAGATTATTTGACATATGATCTGTATTCCGGCTGAAGTTAGCTTAACAGGAATGAAATTAGTACACTTTATGGCATGTATCATTATTCTATTGCTTAAGGATGAATGGCATTCCATTATATTTATATACCACTAATATTTTAACCAACACATGTATTGGCGGACACATTTTTTTTATTCTGCTAATATAATGCAACTGATTTTTTTGGTTATCATATGTATTCCATCTTTGATGTTTCTGGTAAACACTTTACACTCTCTAAGATTATGTTGAATAATTGTGTCAGTCAGGTTTGCATTGCGGTGAAAAAATACTAGATCAAATACAAGAAACAGCCCAGTGCAGTGCTGCATATCTGTGATACCAGTGACTCAGGAGGCTGAGGCAGGAGGATCATGACTTCAAAGCCAGCCTCAGCAACAACAAACTTCTAAGCAACTCAGTGAGATGATGTCTCTAAATTTAAAAAAAAGAGGGCTGGGGATGTGGCTTAATGGTTGAGTAGCCCTGAGTTTAATCCCTGGTACTAAAGAATAACAAACAAACATCAAAGAAGAAAACACACCCCCAAACAAGCAACTCAGATGAGGGAAAGCACATTCTGGCTCATAGGTTCAGAGTTTTACTCAACTATCATCTGTCAATTGCATGGTTTTGCACCCATGGTGTGGGTACATTAAGGAAGGACCCCACAGAGGGAAGCTGCTCAGGATGTGGCTGCCAGGAAGCAAAGACAGGCAAGGGGAAAGAGAAGGCAAGGAAGATGACTGCTTCCAAGACTTAAACCCAGTGACCACTTCCTGCAGCACTGACCCCACATGCTGAAAGCTGCCACCTGTTCAATTCATTCATTCAAACCATGATGGACTGAATAGGTTGTAGCTCTCACAATCCAATCATTTTACCTTGGAAAATTCCTGCCAAAATATGAACTGTTGGGAGACATCTCACGACACATCCACAACTTATCAACATCAGACTTCCAAAGTTTACATCCATGTCACAATGCAAAATGGTTTTAGTCCACCTACAAGGGTCCCTTAGTCTGAAAAATTCCAGCATTGTTCCAAAGTGCAAGTCCAAAATATCACATGAAACTGAAGGTAAATATTTGGCTGTGAGCTCCTATAAAACTCAAAAGCTAGTTACTTATAGCCAAAATCCCCTGGCATAGAGAAAGCCCTCCCATAACAAAAGGGAGTAATAGAGTCATAGAAAGAATGGCAAGGGTATGAGGAACTGAAAAACCCAGCTTGAGCACATATGCCACTCAACTCCACCTGTAATTCCTCATAGAGCATCTAGGACCCTTGACTACAAAGTGTGGCAGTCTGTGTTTTAATTCTCTGCAATTTGTTTTCCTTCCTTCTCTTCCACAAGTACAGTTTTGCCATTGCATCCACTCTTAAAAATTCAAATTATAATTAATAATTCAAATTATAATTATATTTTTATATTTTGTTGGAACATGTATATAACCTTGGAGTACTTATCTCCATGAACATGAAAAATTTTACTCATGAGGAAACAGTCTCTAATAAACAACCTTTCCCATTTCAGGTTTGCAGGTCAAGTGTTGTGAAAACTGGGGTGACCTGACTGCACTGGGACACTCCACAGTTCCCCACTCTCCCTGCTGCTCCCCAGGTCATGGCTGGTTCTGTCTCACAGCCACAACCCCTCAGCCAGCCCTACACCAGCTTCAACTAAGGCTTTCTTGTCCCCTCCAATAGATCAGTGAAAGGTCTTTAAAGCCTCCAGGTTCCAGCCCAGCTGACATTCTCCTAAACTTCTAATTTTTACCTGTGTATGTTTTTACTTTGTGTGTAGCACCATGATTTTGAAGATTCCTTTCTCTATACAATCATTTGTCCTTTTGCTGTAGACACTTTCCATCTTATTCTTTTCTTCTCAATGTCATAATTACACAAAATAGAGTGTTTACACTGATAGGAAGATTTTTCTCATAGTTTCAACAGTTCTGCAGTAACTCAGACCAGTTAATCACAAGTCACCTACATCAGCATTTCCTGTGCCCTCTGTAAACCTGGGTCGTCCCCAGCACCTTGCCATGTTAACCACACTTGCCCTTAGAAAAGTGACCCTGAAAAGCCTTCCTGGGCTCCTTTGGAAAAATGTGTCCCCCAGTGTCACATGTTGGTGTCCAGTCACGGGTAATTTGGTGTTAATTTTGCAATGAGTGTGAAATTCAACTGGTCCTATGCTGGCTACCTGCAGTCTATGTCTCCCCATCCCCGTTTCCTCTCTGACACAAACCTGAACTTCAGGGTTGAATGTCCTCCTTCTTAATGGCATGCACCTGGAACTTGCTGACAGTGGCCTTTTCTACTGTGACATGATGATTTAAATTTCACAATTACTATGAAGTGGGCTTTAGAGGAGGGTCAAATGTAACTTTTCCTCTGGATACTGCTGTACAGTCTAAATTTTTTCCACTCTTCTGTAATTTTAAAAATCAGCATGGTCTCCAACCATTCACTTAATGGGTATGTATTTACCTCTCAAATCTCTGGTGCAAGTTCCTTGATTTGACACATTGTGTCATTCATATTTTTAAATCCTAGGAGCATGAGCCTAACTTCCTACACAGTGGTTAATGAACACATGCCTGGTGGCATTGTTGACTGACCACTCACCAGAACTGGCTTTCTTTACTGATTGACAGATGAAGAGCTCCCAAGCAGACTCTACCCCTGGGGTGAAGGGTCATACAAGCCCTGATCCTCTGTGCATTTGCAAGGCAAGGTCTCTTTTCAGCAGTAAGCACTCAACAAACATTACTGATAATACACATATGGGCACAGTTTTTCAGATGGTGAATTTTTGGAAACAAAAAAATTGTTATTTTTAAGTAATTTGATTATCATGAGAGGTAGCATACAATAATACAATAGGTAAGTGTGTAAATACATAAGACAAATTCCAAAGGTGATAGGTGATGATACAAATCCATATTGAAATCATGCAGGTTTTCAGTCTTCTACACTGACCTCTAGGCACTTCGGGGGTCCTTGCTGACCACCTCTAGACATGTGTGTAAAATATAAGATGGAAAAATATATATGAGTTTGGGATCTGGAGGCTGGCACAGAAGTACAGTGATATTTTCTTTGTTTCTATTTTTTTGTATACTAAATCACATATTGCTTTGTTTTTCCATTAGAGCTGAGTCAATTCTCTAGTGAAAGTAGTTGAATTCTATGAATTTAATTTATTCTTTGCTTATGTATTTTAATTAAAATTTTAAAAATTATTCTCTACATTTGACTTTTTCATGGATCAGTCTCATAGGAATCTTCAGATTATAGCGATTTGAATCACCAGCTAATTAAATAGATCCTCAGAGTATTCTTGAAAATTTTCAAAATATGACTATTTTGTGAGTTGTCATTTTGGTCTTTCCCTTGATAGAGCTTAAAATAATGAAATGTATGGTAAACAGAGTGCATTTAAAATACAAGGGATTACTTGGGTTGTAAGATACAGAATAAATTTACTAACTTGCATTTTTCCCTGTTAGAAAATATGGCTTAGTACTATTGATCAACCATTGAGGAATGCTGAGGGACACTTTTTTAAATCCTTACCCCCATAATATGCTTTCAAAGACTGCATAAGTCTGTTTTTAAATTTTTACCACTGCCCATACTTACACATGATACACCTTAATATAAAATTTGAAAAAATATTAAAAAGGAAAACATAATTGTGATCGGGACAAAAAGGTGAGGTTGATGAGTTCAAAATGCTTCATTAAAAATTGTACAATATTAGGTGCTTTATTTCTAAAGCTACTGAAAAATAAGAAGGTATGTCATATGGTAAATGAATTAACATCTACCTACCTGCCACCTGCCAACTATTTCACAATTTGTCCTTCTTGCCTTAATCTGAATGAAATTTGTTACCTCTCAAATCTTAGGAGATAACTCTGTGCATTTTTAAAGTGTGTGGTAAGTAAAAGTAATTTGAAATGAATAATTTTACACCCACAAGAGACAGCATGAAGAACTATCACATGCATTACTTGCAAACGCTCTGCAGACATCCACCACACTCCAGTTATATTAGTCATGAACCACTAGGAATCAGCAAATACTACAGTTTTCACAAGACAGCTCTGTGCCTATTATTCTTGCAGAGTTAACTGTTTCCTGGGTTAGCTGAATATATGAGATCCCAGTTTTCTCAGCAGAATAAAATGAGGCATCAGATGCTTTGAACTCTTACTGCCAAGTACTCATGCTGGAGTGTTGCCTGTTCTCCAAATGGGAGCAGAACCGAGTATCTCCTTGACTTCTCCCATCAACAGTGTCTGCAGTGTGGATCTGTCCAGCCAATCCAGTGCCATGTTGGATGTGGGGAGCTCAGTCACCTCTGCTTTATGTGAACAGGGTGCCTTGCCAGAGGGAGAATGGTCTCTGGGAGCTTAGAATTCAGCCTGCAGAGACAGCAGGAGACCTGAACACAGCAGCATCTCCAGAACCCAAGAGAGAGGACCTGGCCACATGCCAGCATGGAGAGTAGATGATACAGTGGAACTCTTCTGTTGGGCATCACCGTAAGTCATTACTGAGAAATTTGTAACCCTGAGGAGAGAATTATGGCTCTAACTGGGTGTGTTTTCTTCTCTGCTTGCCTTCAAGCTCAGTGTGAGTAAGGTGTGTTTTGGGGGATCAGGTGACATGGTGTCGTGAACAACTCTAACTTACTCACCAACTTGCAAGTGGGAAACACCAAACACTATCTGCATTTCTGAGGCAAAGTTTCTCATTTGAGATGAAATCCACATGAAATAAAATTAACATTTTTAACAGTTCATAATTATTAATTCAGTAATATTTACCAATTTATGAAATCCACATGAAATAAAATTAACATTTTAACAGTTCATAATTATTAATTCAGTAATATTTACCATTTTACAAAGTTGTAGAACTTCCAACTGTATCTTGTTCCCAGATACTTTTATTACTTCAGAAGGACAATCTTATCTGTTTTACACGAAGTCCCTATTATGCCTTTTGCAGCCACTAGAAAACCCTAAGTATATTCTATACCTTTGAATTTACATATTTGTGAAATTTCAAATAAATAATTCAATATATGATCTTTCTTCTGGCTTGACTTAGCCTAATTTTTCAAAATTGATCCATCTTGTAGAATGTGTCATTAGTTCATTCCTTAATGATGAATGATTTTCTATTATATGTATATGCCAAAAATATTTTAAATTTTGGACCTAGTTCTACTCAGTCTGTTAATACTTTGGGACTGATTTATTGGTTGCCATATCTGTTGTCATTTTTTATATCTCTGGTATACACTCTGTACTCTGGATGTTTATGATGAATAATTGTGTCAGTCAGGTTTTCATTTCTGTGATCAAAATACCTGGTTTGAAAAAAAAACCACAATAACCAAATACCAACTCAGGTAAGAGAAATTATATTTGGTTCATGGGTTCAGAGGCTTAGTCTACCTTCAGCCAATTCTATGTGGTTTTGCCCATTTTGTGGGAACATTGAGGAGGACCCAGTCAAGTGAAGCTGCTCGGGATGTAGCTGCCAGGAAACAAAGACCAGAAATGGGAAAGGGGGTGCAAGGATGATGGATACTTCCAGGGCTTAATCCCAATGGCCCACCTTCTCCATCAATGCCCACACATGCCTAAAGCTCCCACTTAGTCAATTCATTCAAACCAGAATGGAATGATTAGGATGATTAGATCTCACAATCTAATCATTTCCCAATTAAGAATTCCTGCCCAAACATAGGAACTTTTGGGAGACATCTCACATCCCATCCATAATAATTAACCACTGGTTCTGCAAATCTCATGTCCATTTCACATTGTAAAATGAATTCAGTACATCTCCTAGGGTCCCAATGTCTTAACAATTCCAGTTTTTCCCAAAAGTACAAGTCCAAAATCTCACCTGAAACTGAAGGTAAGCTCTTAGCTGTGAGTACCAATAAAAATCAAAAGCAAGTTATATATATCTGACATCTGCTGGTAACATATAAACCTTCCCACTAGAAAATGGATTGATGGGGCTATGGAAAGAATGGATGGGGCCTGAGGAAAGCCAAAACCAGCTGAGGAAACATATCTCCACCTGTAATTCCTCATATTCTATCCAGGACCCTTAACTGAAAAATGTTCTTCCCAAAGGGCTTGGGAAATCCTGCCCTTTTGGCCTTGCAAGTTATAGAGCACAGGGGCTCTCTTTGCCTTTAGCTCTCTGTTACTAGCAGCTTTTCTTTTCTACCATGACACACATAACTATTGATTTCTGGGGATTCCATTCCAACTTTGGTTTCACCTTCAGAGCTTCACTTATCACCCTGTCATGGGCAGCCTGCATGGTTGCAGACTATGCTACAGTTTGCTTGGATTAACAGGCCTTTCTTTGAAATGATGGTGAAAGGCATCATGACCTGTTAACTTGAATACTCTGCTTTCCTGCAGAGCCAGCGCCATGTAATTGATGCTAAGTCTGATGGTAGCTCCCAACATAATTGGGTCCCTGAAGTTACTGCCATGCTGGTTTCTGAATGTCTTCCTTGCTGAGCAAGCTAATCTCACTTACTGGGCCCCTTTGCTAGCTGAAGACACTTCTCAAGGGAATTTTCCCTCCTACATCCTTAAGTGTGCAAGGGGTGTGTGTGGTTTTGCAATTCCTTAGATGGCCTCAGCCCCTTTCCTACTGTCTAGTTGTGAAATACTTAGCATCTCTTCAGGGCCTGCAATCTGTTTCCAACCACACCTTTCTGGGTCCCAGTTTTTAAAATGAACTGTTAAACTCTGATCATATCTGATTTTAACTGTACTAATAGAAATAACTGCCTACATACAATGCTATATGTCTCTGGTATTGATATAAATATTCTAAAGTCTTGTAAACTTGAGAAAAGTCTGATGGATGTGGAATAACATTCTCATTCATGAATATTACCCTAAAACAATCTATAGAATAAGTTACCACATTGTCTTCTTGGTTGCTAAACTCTCATCAAATTTCTAACTATGTGATGTGGAATGTCTTTGACTTCTGCATTTTTGATTCTACAAAGCACTGACAAACCTAATAATCGAAAGTGGTGATGTGGATCACAGTTCTTGATTGCCATCCTGTTTGAGTGGCTGCTTGGGCTGGGAACTCATTGAGCAAAAGTACAGATTAAGATTGCCCATTTACTATGGTGACACCTTACCTATGGAAACTCTGTGCAGAGGCTTAGAGTTATCAGTCTTAAATTTGAAACAGACACTAGTTCCATCGCATTTGGGATGCTGAGCATAGTACAATAACCATAATGTCTCATCAGGGCTGTGACCTTCAAGCCTGCCTGCTTTGCAGATTCTTTCCCACAGCTAAACTTTTGATGATAAAACCTATATAATAAACATGTTGATCCAGCTCTGGGTCACTGTTCTCAACTGAGATGACTGTCCCAAACAATTCCATCTTTGTCTTTAAAGGTTTCTGTGTGTTTTTTAAATCCCCCATCACAACTTGCTGGTATCTGAACTAACAGTTGTGCGGGTTGCAGCACATAAACACAAAAAATTCTCTAACTAGTACTCTTAAATATAGTGTCCTTATAAGGGTAAACCTGATATTTTAGAAAAGGTGACTTTCCAAATTTTATCTTTGACATAATTGATATTACTATAAAAATGTCTGTCCCTTGGTTCACAGATAGTATGCAAAGTAAAAGTTTTGCCAAATTCTGCAGAAGTTCCTCACCACACCCATACACCTACAGGGCTTTGCATTATTTGACACAAAATTTGAGATATCATGAAGCCCTTATGTCATATTTCCTTTTTTTCATCTCCTTTGCCATCAGGTCTTTCAATATGAAACAGAAGTTAAATTTCCAGAAATGGGCCCCAAAGGGACACCTCAATAAGACTGGTGATTGCAACTTAATTGCTTTCTAACATTATGCATTAAACTTAATTTACCTGGCCACCTCAACTCATGAAAAACTCATGAATTAGGATTCCATAAGCTATAATTGTAGAGGGAATGCATGTAAAGGTGGAGTTTGCAGAATTCATCTGGGATTACCTGAAGGTCCTTCTGGTCTAGCAGGACACATGGAGCAGTGAGAACCAGAGGCCATGGGATGCAGTTTGTGGATGGAGCTTGCATTCTGGGTTGGATCCTACTAAGCAAGTCAAGGCTTCCTGAATCAGCCAACACCTGGATGTTCATTTGCTCCACTTAAAATTGTTCCCTTGTTGAAAAAATTTAAGAAATGCCTTTATAAATTAATTACATATATTTAGATTTTTGTATTTTCCTAGGTAATTAACACATTTAGGCTTCCCTCCAGTTTTTACTCTTAATGTACTGATGAACAAAATTGTCTTTCAGAATTGGGAATTTACTATATTGATTGTGATATTGTATAAATGATTTTACTCATTTTGTTATATAGGTGCTCCTCGTACCTTGAGATTGAGCATGTCAGTTATAATTAGTGACTAGCAGAGGATATGCCAGTGAGAAGACTAAAACATTTGGCAAGAAACACTTGTGTGAGATGATGAGCTGCCACAAAATGGGCACAGGGGTGCACTCCTGCAATCCCAGTGGATGGGGCCGCTGAGGAATGAGGATCTCATATTGGAAGCCAGGCTCAGCAACTCAGGGTGGCCCTAAGCAACTTGCAAGACCCTGTTTTCTGTGACAAAACAGAGAATGGGCTGGTTTGTGCTCTTGTGTTAAATCCCTGCTGAAAACAGCAACAGAAACAGCAGCAACAAAGGTGGCCACAAGTACAGATAGGGGTTTACTTTACTCAGTAAACTGAGAGAAAATGTGGAGTTGACATTTGTCAGACACTGAGGCCAGACAATTACAGTCGATCTTTCATCATTATCAGGCATGACTCATTAGCATAATCATTACAGAAATAAGATTTGTGGGAGGAAAACCCTCAAAAACTGCCTTGCAACTCAGCCTTGATTGAGGGTTGGTCTCTGACACTGGGTCCCTCGTGGACATAACAAAAACTGGCAGCCATCACAGCTGGGGGAGTCAAAGGTGCTCCTCCCCAGTGGGTGGATTTGACTGTGAAGATGCAAGGGTGGTAAGCTTTGCATTTTGCTTTCTTCATTGACAGGGAGATTCTTCCTGTTTAATATTCCAGGTGGAGAATTATGTTACTTTCTACAGTTTTGATCATCAATTGTTTAGGATTTGATTTGTATATATTCTCAAATTAATTCATGGACTCAATTATGTATCACAGTGCTTAGAAATCTGACACTGCTCTGAAAAAGATCAGTGTATGTAACTATGCATTACCTCCATGGTTTATTTCTAAAGTTTTCCTCTATGACAGTATTTGATACAAGAACTGTAATGTGTTTGAATAAACTTTAATATGCATAACCACAGGTGATTTCAGAAAATATAATGAATTTACACATTAAAATGCATTGCCAAAATCATTCATTTTATGAAGTATCCATGGCATAATATGGTGAATCCCAAAAAATTATTTTAGAAAATAACTGAACCTCTAATAATAAATAGTATGGTAGGCAGTGTAACTTATAAAACCCAGATGAGAAGAACACTTGATCTTTTCTACTCCACTCACTGAAATTAGGATGATGCTGAAATGCATCTTTCTCATTTGTCTGAAAACAAGTGTCTCCGTACTACTTTTCTCACAGCTTCCTTTATCTATTTGTTCCTGAGACTGTAGATGAGAGGATTCAAGAAGGGAGGAACCATGGTATAAAAGGCAGAGAGAAACATGTCCTGGAGTGTCAGATTTTGCTGAAGGCCTCAAGTATGGATCTGTGCTGGAACTGAGGAAGATGGAGAGCATGAGGATGGGAGGGGTGCAAATGAAGAAGACCTTCCCTGATTCCCTGTTGGGAAGTTTCAGCACTGCAAATGCTGCAGCATATGCAAATATATGACACAATTATTATATCAAATGAGCTGCCACCAATTATTACAGTAGAGAAAACAAGAAGGACCGTGTTGCTGGTGGTGTCAGAACAAGAGAGCCTCAGCAGAGACGGGACATCGTAGAAGAACTGATGGATCATATCTGACTGACAGAAGGACAGCCAGAATGTGCTTCCACTGTGCACACCTGCATACACCAGACCACTGAGCAGGGAAGCCAGGGTCATGTGGACCTGAAACTGAAGATTCATGATGATGGGGCACTGGAGGGACTGGCAGATGGCCACAGCAGTCACAGGTCATAATGAAGAGAAACAAAATTTCAACAATTCCATCAAAAAAGGGCCAATGAGCTGGATTGCACAACTAGACACTGAAATGGCCCTGTTGCCATTGAGAGAGTTGACACAGGCATTGGGGACAGTGATGGAAATGTAGCACATGTCCAAGGTGGCCAGGTTCCTGAGGAAGAAGAACATGGGCGTGTGCAGGTTCTGGTCAGCAGTGATGACAGTGATGATGAGCAGGTTGCCTAACATGGTACCCGGGCATGTCAGTGGGAATACCATGAAATAGAGGAAATTCATATTCCATCCATCAGGAGAGCCCAGGAGGAGAAATTCAGTTACCATGGTGGAGTTGCCCATGTACTAGAAAATCTGGTCCACTGGGAAGATAGAGAAGAGAGAGGAAAGAAAACATGATTAGTAAAATTGCCTTACTTATTCATGTCCACATTATTTGTGTGTGTTTGTTTTGTAGTCATTTCCCCTGGAAAGGAAAGGTCTCTCTTTGTTTTCCCATTGTTTTATCTTTTCTAGGCAGAGTGCACCTCCCAGTGTAGGTGTGGACGTCTATAGCCCAGGGTCTGGGAGTGACCTTCAGGGCTTGTCCTGAGCTCTTCCATCATGTCTCTCGTGACCTCCTGAGAATCCCATGCAGAGCACTTGCAGGTACCTCACCTAATCTCTTGCAAGGCCACCTGACAGTGTGTTCTTTAATGCTTTGCAATTTAGTTAACATCATTCTCTTCCATGAGCCACAACTGACAACATTATTTACTGCTCCATCCAGTGTTAATACTATTTTTTGCTCAGTGTTTTTGCTCAATGAAGCTGGATTCCCTTTTACATAAGATAATTTGCCTTAGTCTTGATGACACCTTCCATTGTATTCCTTTCCTCTCATTGATATCATGATCATTTCAAAAAGTACTGACTAAACCCTAGCAGGAACATTTTGTTCATAGGTGTAACCCTTCCGTAGCAGCTCAGACCAGCTCAAACCCAAGTCATCTATGTCATCATTTCCTCTGCCCTTTGCAGACACGGGTCCTCCTCAGCACCCTGCAAGGTTAACAACACTTACACACAAAAAAGAAACCTTCCTGGTGAGCCTGCCTTGGCTCCTCTAGACATGTGTGTGCTGTTTAGGGTCAGGGGTTGGTGGCTAGACACAGGTAGGCTGCTGTTAGTTACAGTGAGGGTGCAGTTCAGGGCTTCCTATGTCCTTTACCTGTAATCTGATTCTTGTCTCCATTCCCCACTCCTTCCTGATCCAAGGCTGCCTACAATCCTGAGTGATATTATTGTTCACACCTGAAAGTCCCCCTTTTCTACTATGAAATAATGATTTAATTTTCCCATTAGCATTTTTTGGACCTGAAAGGAGACTCAAACACATTTGCTCTGGAACTTTCTTCATTTCTCTGTTTCCACGTGTGTATGTTGATTAATAATCTGCCATATCACAAAAATATTGCAGTTTGTCAGTATGTATTTATCACCCCCAAAATACTGGTGCACATCCTTGAATTTTGAACTATGTAATATTCATCTTTTTACAAGTTGAATAACAATCACATGACTTCCTGCATAGTATTTATTAAACAAGCATATTGTAACATTATTGACTAACTAATAATGTGGATTGACTTCATGTTACTGATTTACAAAGGAATAGTACCCAAGTAGGCTTTGACCTTCCACTCATATAACAGATACAGTGCATGCTGGTCTGAAATAATTCGAGCAAACACCCCCCAAATCCCATGCCTTTGCTTAATAAGATCTGAAGCAGTAATTGATAAAGAATATGTAGAGCTATTTTTTAAATTATCTGAATTTGACTTTCTCTTCTTTTGCTTCAGTCTCAGAGAAAACCTGACATCATGGAGCACAGAACCATCCTCATAGTTCAATTATCTTCTGTATTTCAAGTGCATCCATTGGGATATTTCATTTTTTATCACATATTTTCATAATTTGGGTTTTTTGTCTTTTTCTCTTTGTTAGTGTGGCTAGGTGTTTATCAATTATTTTATTTTTCAAAGAACCAACTTTCTGTTTTGTCAATTTTTTCAATTATTTTGTTTCAATTTCATTGATTTCAGATCTGATTTTAATTATTTCCTGTCTTTTACTGTTTTGGGTGTTTATTTGTTCTTCTTTCTCTAGGGATAGAGATGCAATGTAAGGTCATTTATGTGTTCACTTTTCATTATTTTAATATATTAGCTCAATGCATTGAAATTTCCTCTTAGTACTACCTTCACAGTGACCCAGCGATATTGTTACGTTGTATCGGTACTTTCCCTTACTTCTAAGTATTTTTTCATTTTATTCTTGATTTCTTCTACTATCCATTCATCATTCAATAGTGTATTATTTACACAATGGAATATTACTCAGCCATAAAGAAGAATAAAATTATGGTATTTGTAGGTAAATGGATGATGTTGGAAACTCTTATGCTAAGTGAGATCAGCCAATCCCAAAAATCCAAAAGCCGAATGGTCTCTCTGATATATGAATGATGATGCATAATGTGGGGGGGAAAGATGGCAAGAATGGAGGAAAGATAGCTAGCATAGAGGGAAGGGAGGGGTGGGGGTGGGTGGGGGGTAAAATTAATAACAATGTGTGACAGATACCATTGCCCTGTGTACATGCATGAATGCACAGATGGTGTGACTCTACTTTGTGTACAACCAGTGAAACAATAGCTGTACTCCATTTGTGTTCAATGAATCAATAAGTAAATAAAAGAATAAAAAAAAATAGTGTATTATTTAGTCTTTATGTGTAAGAGTAGCTTCTATTTTTATTTTATCATTGGTTTCTAATTTTAGTCAATTATGATCTGATAGAATACAGGTTATTAACTCCATTTTTTGTATTGACAAAGATTTGCTTTGTGGCATGAGATATGGTCTATTATAGAGAAGGATCTATATGTTGCTCAGAAAAAAAGTGTATTTACTTGTTGACAGACCAGATATTCTATATATGTCTGTTAAGTCCAAATTATTGATTATATTATTTAATTGCATAGTTTATTTATTAGAAGACCTGTACAGTAATGAGAGAGATATGTTAAAGTCATCAAGTATTGTGTTGTGGTCCATTTAATTCTTGAAGTTGGGAAGGATTTCTTTGACATACATAGATGCTCCATTGTTTGGGGTATAAATGTTTTTAATATTATGTCTTGCTGCTATATAAATTATACAGTAAAATGAAATGACCTTCTTTGTACCTTCTGATTAACTTTGGCTTGCAGTCCACTTTATCTGATATGAGAATGGAAACCCTTGCCTGTTTATGCAATCCATATGAATGACATGTTTTTTCCCTTCCTTTCACCTTCAATCTGTGGATGTCTTTGCCTATGAGGTGAGTATCTTGGAGACAGCATATTGCTTGGTCTTATTTTGTAATCCAATCTGCAAGTCTACGTCATTTGATTGATAAGTTTAGACCATGAATATTCAAGTTTATTACTGACGTTTGATTTGTATTCCAAGTCATTTTGGTTGATTTCTAGCTTTTAATTTTATTTAGTTTCACTTTAGACTACTTCTTTAGTGTAATTCTTCCCTTTACTGCTTTTTTTTTTTTTCAATTCATTCTCATAGAATGTTTTCTTGAGCATGCTGTGTAGTGCAGGCTTTCTAATTGTGAATTAATTTAACTTTTGTTTATCATGGAAGGTTTTTATTTCATCTTCAAATCTGAAACTTAATTTTGCTATATATAAAATTCTCAGTTGGTACACATTTTCTTTCAGAGTTTGAAATATGTTGTTCCATAACCTCCTAGTTTTGAGGGTCTGGGTTGAGAAATCAGGTGAGATTTGAATTGATTTTCTCCTATACATCATTTGCCTTTTTTCTCTCATGGTCTTTAAGATTTTTATCCTTATTCTGTATTTTAGTCATTTTCATTTATATGTGTCTTGGTGTGGGTCTGCTATATTTTTGTATATTTTGGGTCCTGTAAGCCTCCCGTATTCAATTTTAGATTTTAGTCTTTAAGTTTGGGATATTCTCAGACACTATGTTATTGAAAAGATTGTGCATTCCTTTGGTTTGTATCTATGCTCCATCTTCTATCCCAATAACTCTTATATTTGGTCTTTTTACCCCATAATTCTTGGAGGTTCTGTTCATGAATGTTTACCATCTTCTCTGCATAGTCAACTTTATTTTTAATATTAAATATTTTGTCCTCATTTTCTGTGGTTCCATCTTACAAATGGCCTCATCTGTTGGTGATGCTTTCCATTGAATTTATAATTTGATTTATTGATTCTTCATTTCATGTGTTTCTGCTTGATTTTTCACAATCTTCAACTGTTTACTGAAGT
>JAJEJO010002856.1:33258-113805 GCA_020662805.1 Glaucomys volans
TGAGCATGCTCAAAATTATGTCCACTACACACCACAGTACTCCTCAGTGCACAAAGTTGCTGAGTCCTAGAGAAATGGCCTGAACTAATGCCTGGTGACATTGTTGTCTTACCACTCACCAGACTGGCTTCCTTTCTGCTGATTTAGAGATGGAGAGCTGTCAAGCAGGCTCTGCCCCTTCTACACTGCTGTACACAGTGCAGGCTGGGGTGAGGACATCCCAGCCCAGCATCCCTGTGTACTAGCAAGGGAAGATCTCTATACAGCAGCTTGCTCAACAAATACTGCTGATGAAACCAAATATGGCTTCTTGTCTAGGAAGATAAAGAGATGGTGATATTTTGAAAAGAAGAAAAATATTGATTTTTTAAAGTAATTTGACCACCATTAGAGGACAAAAATTGTAATACAATATCTAAGAGTGTAAATGTAGATGATAAACTTAGAAGGTTCTGGGTGATAAGACACTAAACACCTTGCAGCTATTCACCTGTCCTACTGACCTCCAGGCACTACATAGGTTATTGCTGATCAACCCCAGGCATTTGTGTCAAATATAAGATGGAAAATTAAACATGTGTTTAGGATCTGAAAGCTGGCCTAGAACTACATAAACATGTACTTGGATTCTACTTTTTCCTACTAAACCATGTGCTATTTTAGTTTCTCCAATATAACATACTAAATTCTCCAGTAAGTACTTTGAATCATACCAACCATAATTGATGTCCTTCTTTGCTTACGGGGTTTAAACACATCTCAAAAAATTCTTCTCTAATTTCACTATTTTCTCATGGATCAGTCTTATAGGAATTTCAGATTATGGATATGATATAATAAATTTATGAATCACCACCTAACTTTCATAGACACTCAGTATCCTTGAAGATCTACAAAATATGATTCCTTTATGAACCTTGTTTTTTCAAAATAAGAAATAAGATTTAAATGCTCTAGTTTGACCTCAATGATTTAGAGTGTTCAAAACTCTTTTCTCCTTTATGGGGTTAAAATTCTTATTAAAAATTCCCCCAGAGAATCCAGAAGATTGGAAAATAAATAAAATAAAGCTCAGGTAGTATAAGGAAAAGAAGTAGGAGGAGAAGTTAGCAGATGTTTCATGCTAGAAGTGTGAGGATGGACTGTTCCTAGTGCTTTCCTCTGTAAAGGGGAAAGCTGGGAGTTTTCCTCTGATCCTTCTCTTGATAGAGCTTAACACAAGTAAGGTATGGGGAAAAGATTGCATTTAAAAATGAAAAGGTCTGCTTGGGGTGTAAGGCACAGGTATTACCTATTTTCTAAATCACATTTTTCCTATTAGCAATTATGGTTTAGTGCTATTTATCAGTCATTGAGTAATGCTGAGGGGTCACTTTATTACATCCTGACCTACAAAATGTGCTTCCAAAGACTGAGTAACTCTAATTTTAAATTTTTCTCAAGAAACCCATATCCTCATCACACCTGACATATCTTTAGAATGATAAGTGAAAAATTATTGAGAAAGAAAACATAATTTTGTTCAGAATAAAATGTGAGATTGATACCAAAAGCCAAATGGTCTCTCTGATAAGTGAATGATGATGCATAATGCAGGGGGGAAGGGTGGTAAGAATGGAGGAAGGATAGATAGCATAGAGGGAAGGGAGGGGTGGGGTCGGGGTGGGGAGGATAAGAATAATAAGAGAATGTGTGATAGACATCATTGCCCTGTGTACATGTATGAATGCACAGATGGTGTGACTCTACTTTGTGTACAACCAGAGAAACAATAGCTGTACTCCATTTGTGTTCAATGGATCAATAAGTAAATAAAAAATAAATAAATAAAAAATAAGTAAAAAAATAAAATGTGAGATTGATAAATTCGAAATGCTTCAATGAAAATTGTATAAAATATTAGAAGTAAAGCTCCTGAAAAATAAGAATATATGTCATTTGCTAAATTAATTCTTATCTACCAACCTGAAACCTGCCAGATATTTGGAAATCTGTCCTTCTTGCCTTAATATGAGTGCATTTCTTTGTTACCTCTTGAATCTGTGCAGATAATTCTGTGCATTCTCTAAGTCTATACTTAGTAAAAGTAATTCAAAAAAATAATTTTAAACCCATAAGAGGCACCATAAAGAACTAACATGAGGTACTTGAACACTGCAGATGTCCATGACACTCCAGGTACATTACTAATGAACCACTAGGAATCAAAGCAAATACTACAGTGTTTACAAGACTTCTCTGTGCCTGTTATTCTTTGCAGAATTGACCATTTGTTTCCTGGGCTAGCTGAATCTCTGGATGAGATTGCAAATTTTTTAGTTGAATAAGAATGAGGCCTCAGATGCATTTGAACTCTAACTTCCAAGTGCTCACTCCTGAGTGCTGCCAATTCTCAAGTGGCAACAGAACCAAGTCTTTCCTTGCCTTCTCCCATCAAATGTGTCTGGGGCCAGGGGGGAACTGTCCAGCCGACACAGTGCCATGTGGGATGTGGGGAGCTCTGTTGCCTCTGCTTTATGTGAGCCTGGTGACTTGCCAGGGAGCAAGGCCCTGGGAAGTCAGAGCTCAGTCAGCAGAGACAGCAGGAGGGGTGAGCACAGCACTAGGCAGTAGCATCTCCAGGGCCCAGGAGAGAGGACCTGGCCACATACCAGTGTGGACAGTGGATGACACAGTGGAACTGCTCTGCTGGGCATCACCTTAAGTCATTACTGAGATATGAGTAGCACTGAGGATAGACTGATGGTTCTCACTGTGTGTTTTCATCTCCACTCCCTTCACTAACCTGTAAGTGGGAAATATCTGTCACTGTTTTCAGTTCAGCAGCAAAATTTCCTAGCATTGAGATAAAATTCACATGACATAAAATTGACTTTTATAACAGTTCTTGGTTATCAATTCAGTGTGCTTACCATATTGCAAAATTGCACAACTTCAACTACATCTTGTTTCCAAACATTTTTATTATTTCCAATGAACCATCTAATCCATTACATTGTCCCTATTATCCCTACATGATTTCACTGAAAAACACTAAGTATATGCTATATCTTTGAATTCACATATTTTTGAACTTTCATATAAATAGAATCATTCAGCATATGTTTCTTTTTTGGGTTGTCTTAGTCTAAATTTTTTTGAAATTAATCCACTTTGTAGAATGTGTCATTAGTTCATTCCTTAAGGGTGAATGACATTCCATTACATGTATATGCCAGCAATATTTTAATCATATGTGGACATATTTTCTTCATTCTGTTAATACAATGTGACTGTTTCATTGGTTATCATATGTTTTGCCATCTTTGACTTCTCTGGTATATGCTCTATACTCTGTATGATTATGTTTAATAATTGTGCCAGTCAGCTTTACATTACTATGACCAAAATGCTTGTTCACAACTGAAAAATGATCAAACAACAAGTAAAAAACCAAATCAGATGAGGGAAAGCACATTTCATCTCATGGGTTCAGCGTTTTAGTTTATCATTTTCCAATTCCATGGCTTTGTGCCCATGGTGTGGGAACACAGAGGAAGGACACAGCAGAGGGAAGCTGCTCAGGATGTGGCTGCCAGGAAGCAAAGACATGGATTGGGGAAGGGGATGCAAGGAAGATGACTGCTTCCAGGGCTTAATCCCAGTGGCCACCTCCTCCAGCAATGCCCCCACATGTCTAAAGTTACCACCTTGTTAATTCATTCATTGAAACTGGGGTGGACTGATTAGGTTGTAGCTCTGACAATCCAATCATTTTACCTTTGAAAATCCTACCTCAATACAGGAACATTTGGGAGACTCACATCCCATCCATAACATTTCCACACTGGACCCCCAAACTGCATGTCCATTTCACATTGCAAAAAGAATTCTGTCAATCTCTGAAATCTCATAGTTTTAACAATTCCACCATTTTCCCAAAGTGCAAATCCAAAATCTCACCTGAAAGTGAAAGTAAACTCTTGGCTGTGGGCCCCTGTAGAAATCAAAATCATATTACATGCTTCTTGTATTCAGTGGCAGAGAGTAAACCTTCCCTAGCAAAAGGCAGTAATAGGGGCATAGAAAGAGTGGAGGGAGTCAGAGGAAAACCACAAGTCACCTGAACAAACAGGCCACACAGCTCTATCTGTAATACCTCATAGAGCATCTAGAATCCTTGACTGCAAGGTGTTATTTCAAAAGGGCTTGGGAGTCCTGCCCTTTGGCTTTGTCAGTGCTCAGCACATGGGCTCTCCTTTTCTTTGGCTCTCTCTCTCTCTCTCTCTCTCTCTCTCTCTCTCTCTCTCTCTCTGCAGGCAGCAGTTTTTCTTGGGTAACAGTTCATGCTATTTGTATCCATTAATTCTTGGGTATTCCATTCCAATTTTGGCTTCACCTTCAGAGCATCACCTATCAGCCAGTCATGGGCAGCCTGCAGAGATTCAGACTCTCCTACAGCTTGCCTAGGAGTTATTGGAGGCCTTTCTTTGAATGGTTGTGGAAGATTCCATGACTTGAGCCCCCTGCATTCCTGTAGGCCTAGCACCACATAGACCATGCTAAATTCTACTGCCAGAATTTAGCTCACAACCCAGCTCAAAGCAGAGTTGGGTCCCTGAAATTACTTCCATGTTGGTTCCTGAATGTTTATGTGGGTGAGCATGTTAAACTACCTTCAGGGCCCCTGAGAAAGCAGGGTGCTCCCACTACACTTCTCAAGGAATTTTTCTGCTCTACATTCTTGCATATGGAATGTGTGTGGTCTTGCAAATTCTCAGATGCTCTCAACCTCTTTTCTATTTTGTATGTTTGAAATGCTTAGCATCTCTTTAGAAGTTGTGATCTCTTTACAACCACACCTTCATTGACCACAGGTTTTTAAGTGATATCTTTAAAACTCTGATCAAATCTGTTTTTTAACTCTATCAATATAAACCACTGCTTTCTTTTATTAAAATTTTTATTTGTTCTAATGTATTTATGCATACAAAAATGGAGTATACATACATAAATGGAGCATTAATTTCTCATTATTCTGATTGTACATATTGTAGGATCACATCAGTCATGCAGTCACATATGTACATAATGTAATTATGTCTGCTTTACTCTACTATTCTTCCTACACCCATACCCCTTCCACTCCCTTCCTTACAATTCTCTTTGTCTGTGGTAATGATATAAATATTCTAAAGGCTTTATAATACACAGAAAATTCTGATGGTTCTGGTATAATTTCAGTCATGAATATTACTTTAAAATGCTATATAGAATAAGTTTACTACATTGTCTTTTTGGTTGCTAAAGTATCATCAAACTTCTAAGTATGGCTGCTCTAAGTCCTTTGTCTTCTGAAGTTTTTGTTCTACAAAGAAATGACAAATATAATCATGAAAAAGACTCGAGCAAGCACTCTTAAATAATGTTTCCTTATAAAGGTAGACCTAGTATTTTAGAAAAGCTTCATTCCCAATATATATCTTTGACATAACTGATATTACTATAAACATCTCTTTCTTGGTTCAAAACGGTTACATGAAGTAAATGTTTTTGCTAAATTCTGCAGAAGTTCAAAACCACACCTACAAAACTACAGGGTTTTTCATTATGGGACACAAAATTGTGGAACATCATGAACTCCTTATATCAACATTCCTTTTACATGTCCTCTGAAAGCGGGTCTTTCAAATTAAAACATTTTTTTTTGTAATTTTTTTTTAACTCAGGGGCACTCAATCACTGAGCCACATCCCCAACCACTTTTTGTGTTTAACTTAGAGACAGGGTCTCACTGAATACCTTAGGGCCTCACTAAGTTACTGAAGCTGTCTTTAAACTCACTATCCTCCTTTCTCAGCCTCCTGAACTGCATGCTACATCTTCCCAGGCAATTTAAAACACCATAAAACATAAATTAAACATTCAAAATCTTTTTCAAGATTGATAAATATTATTAGGCATAGTGTACACAATTTAATGTCTTTCCACATTTATACATTGTGCATAAAATTAATTTACCCAGCTAACATAACTCATTAAAAATTTGATCCAATTCACTCTATAGTTGGTAGAAGGAGTGTGTGTAATGGTGAAGTGTACAGAATTCATCTGAAGGACCTCTGAGGGACCTTGTGCTCTGGCAGGGAACATGGATCAGTGAGACCTGAGAGCCACAGGACACAGTTTGTGGATGGAGTTCTTGTTCTGGTTGGATCATGTAAGGGCAAGTCAAGGCTTCCTGCTTCAGCCAGCACTCATGGGTTACTACCATAAGAATTCTTTTGTCTGAAAATGTTAAGAAATGCCTTTATTAGTTAATAATGTTTATGATTTTGTATCATCCTAGGTATTAAATATATTTATGTTTTTCTCCACATTTTTCTATTAGGGTAGGGGTGAACAAAATTGATTTTCAGAATAAAGAATATTATGTGTTGATTGTGATAGTATATAAATTACTTTTAATTTCATCATATAAGTAATCCTAGATAATTTGACCTTGACCACAAGTCAGTTATTATTTATAATTAGCAAAGCATATCCCAGTACGGACACTAAAATATTTGGAGAGAAATAACTGGGAGATGCTGAAAGCCTGCCACAAGACAGGCATGGGGGTGCACACCTGCAGTCAGAGTGCATCAGGAGACTAGGGCAGGAGTGTTGGAGGTTCCAAGCCAGCATCAGCAAGTTGGAAGTCCCTAAACAACCTAGCAAGACCCTGCTTCTAATTATAACACAAGAGAGGGCTGGAGTTCAATCTCTGGTAAAAACAATCAAACAAAAGCCAAAAACAAAAATATCAGAAGAGAACCCCAAAACAAAACAAAACACACACATTGCCACAAGGGTTTAGAGTGAGAGGATTCCTTTAAGAAGTTCAGTAAACTGAGAGCATTTGAAGAGTTGAACTAGGTCAGAAATTTAACCAGACAACGATGGTCAATCTTTTCATAATTTTCAGGCATGACACATTAGAATAGTTATCACAGAAGTAAGATGTGTGGGTGGTAAACAATCAGAGCTGACCTGCAACTCAACCCCTAGGCATAGGCCCCACACTGGATCACACACTCATGGACATAATAAAAGACTGGAATCCATCATGGACCAGGAAACACAGGGTGTTCTTCCCAGTGGAAGGATTTGACTGTGGGGACAAGGGCTGTGGTAACCTTGACCTTCTGTTGACTTCATGGACAAGGAATTTCTTCTCTTTTTCACATCCCAGATAGATTGGTCATAATTATCTTTATGATTTAATCTTTGAATATATTCAAATTAATTAAATTGACACAATTATGTATGACAGTGTTTACAAATTTGTTTGACACTTCCTCTGAAGAAAAGCAGATTGTGTGAATGCAAGTTACCTTCAGATTTGATTGTAAAGATTTCCTCAGTAACAGTATTTGACATAGGCACTGTGACATATTTGATGAATCTTTAATAAATATAACCAAGAAGATTTATGCAAAGATATTAATTACATTTAATCACTGAAAGATGCATTGATAAAATTACACATTTTAAGATCCATGGAAATGATATGATAAATCACAAAAATTACATAATAAAATGACTCAGATTCTAGTAAGGTGATAGGGTAGGTGGTATAACTTATATAACCCAGACATGAAGAGCATTTGATCTAATCTTGAGCTCCACTCAGTGAAATTAGGATAATTATAAATTCATCCTAATTATTTCCCTGAGAACAACTGTCTTCGCATGACTCTCCTCACAGCTTCCTTCATCTGTTTGTTCCTGAGACTGTAGATGAGAGGATTCAAGAAGGGAGGAACCATGGTGTAAAAGGCAGAGAGAATGATGTTCTGGAGTGTGTCAGAGTTTTCTGAAGGCATCAGGTACACACCTGTACCAGAAATAAAGAAGACGGACACCACAAGGATGTGAGGGGTACAGGTGGAGAAGGCCTTCCCTGTCTCTCTGGTGGGAAATTTCAACACAGCAGAAAATATGCGAATATAGGACATGGTAATAAAAGTAAAGCAACCACCACAAACCACCACAGCAGAGACAAGAAGAAGGACCATGTTGCTGGTGGTGTCAGAGCAGGAGAGCCTCAGCAGAGAGGGGACATCACAGAAGAACTGATGAACCACGTTTGACTGGCAGAAGGACAGCCGGAATGTGTTTGCAGTGTGCACACCTGCATACACCAGGCCACTGAGCAGGGAAGCCAGGGTCATGTGCACACAAAACTGAGGGTTCAAGATGATGGGGTACTGGAGGGGCTGGCAGATGGCCACATAGCGGTCCCAAGCCATGATGGAGAGAAACAGCATCTCCACATACGCACAAAAAATGACCAAGAAGATCTGAGTTGCACATCCAGCCGGTGAAATGACCCTGTTGCCAGTGAGAGAGTTGACACAGGCATTGGGGACAGTGATGGAAATGTAGCACATGTCCAAGATGGACAGGTTCCTGAGGAAGAAGTACATGGGCGTGTGCAGGTTCTGGTCAGCAGTGGTGACAGTGACGATGAGCAGGTTCCCTAACAAGGTACCCAGGTAGGTCAGTGTGAAGACCATGAAATATAGGAAACTTAGTTTCCAGCCATTAGGAGAGCCCAGGAGGAGAAATTCAGTTACCATGGTGGAATTGGCCATGTATTGGAAATTCTGGTCCACTGGGAAAGTAAAGATACAAAAGGGGAAGGAAAGCATGATTAATCGAATTACTCTACATATTAATGTGCACAGTGTTTTCTTGTATTTTGCATTTCTTTCTCAGCACAGGAAAAGTCACTTTTGGTTTTGTGATTGTTTAATCATTTCTAAGCAGAGTGCACCCCCCAGTGCAGGTGTGGAGGTCTGCAGCCAAGGGTCTGGGTGTGATCTGCAGGACTTGTCCTCAGCTCCTCCATCATGCCTCCTCCCATGACCTCCTGAGACTCCCATACAAAGCACTCGAAGGGTTTGCTCACCTCCTCTCCTGCAGGGCCACCTATATGACAGTCTGTACTTTAATTCTCTGCAATTTATTTTCCTTCCTTCTTTTCCACAAGTGCAATTTTGACATTATTTTGCCACTGCATCCACACTTAAAAATTCAGAGTACAATTCATAACTCAAATTATAATTAGTTTTTTATATATTTTGTTGGAACATGTATATAACCTTGGAGTACTAATTTCCATGAACATGAAAAACTTTTACTCATGAGGAAACAGACTCTAATAAACAACTTTTTCCATTTCAGGTCTGAGGTCCAGGGTTGTGAAAATTGAGGCAGCCTGACTACACCTGGACTTCCCTGCAGTTCCCCACTCTCCCTGCTGCTCCCTAGGATATGGTTGGATCTGTCTTGTGTTCACACACCCTCAGCCAGACCTACTCCAGTTCCCACTGGGGTTTTCTCATCTTCTCCAATAGAACAGTGCAAGGTCTTTAAAGCCTCCAGGTTCCAGCCCAGTTGACATTCTCTTAAACTTCTAATCTTTCCTAAATATGTTTTTCCTCTGTGTTCAGCACCATGAAGTTCAAGATTCCTTTGTCTATAAATATTTTGCTTTGCTCTTGTTGACACCTTCCATTATATTCCTTTCTTCTCAATGGCATCATTAAGTGTAGAAAAGAAACTACTGTATATTCTGTTTACTTGAAAACTAACTGTATACCCTAAAAGGAAGTATACTCTAACTGTATACTCTAAAACTGTATACTCTAAAAGGAAGATTTTGCTCATAGTTTCAACAAATCTGCAGTATCTCAGACCAGTTTAATCACAAGTCACCTGCATCCTAATTTCCTCTGCCCTCTGCAACCTGAGTCTTCTTCAGCACCTTGCCAGGTTAATCACACTCACACTTAGAAAAGTGTCCTTCCTGCTGAGCATGTGCCTCTGGAAATGTGTGCATCCACCAGGGTCCAGGGTTGGTGGCCAGGCACGGCTAAGTTGGTGCTAATTTCTCAGTCATGATGAAGTTCAAGGGGTCCTTTTCAGTCTACCTACAATCTGTTCCCCACCCCACCCCCCATTCCTCCCTGACCCAAATCTGAAGCTCACTCCTGAGGGATGTTCTTATTCAAAGCATACCCTGCAACTTGCTGAGAGAGCCCCTTTTGTACTTGACATAGTGATTTAGTTTTCCACATTCCTATATACTGGGCTTTAAAGAAACTCAAATGAATTTTTTCCTCTGAAAACTACTCTACAATCTCAATTTCTTTCCCCACTTTACAGCAGTGTTAGAAATCAGCATGGGATACGACCTTTCAGTAAATCATTTTGTATTCATCACTGAAATCACTGGCTTAAATTCCTTGACTTGGCACCTTGTATCATTCATATTTTTATCCTCTTAGTAGCAAGCCTGTGACTTAATACACATTGTTTAATAAACTAATGCCTAGTGGCATTGTTGACTGACCACTCACCTGGACGGGCTATTTCCTTCTACTGATTGACAGGTGAGGAGCTCCCAGCAGGCTCCGCCCTCTGCGCTGCTGCAGCACACAGTGCAGGCTGGGGTGAGGTCATGCAAGCCCAGGGGCCTGTGCGCTCGCAAGGTAAGATCCCTTTACAGAAATAATCACTCAACTAATGTTACTGATGACACAGGTATGACCACAGCTGTTCGAGGTGATGAATTTGGGGAAAGAAGAGAAATATTGGTGTTTTTAAATAATTTGATTACCACGATAGAAATAACACAAAAATACAATATATAAGAAAGTAAGTACATGTGACAAATCCAGAAGGTGATGGGTGATGAGACAAATCCATATTAAACCCTATATCTTTTCACTGCCCTACACTGACTTCTATGCATGACAGGGTCTTTGCTGACCACCCCTTGGTATTCTTTCAAATATAAGATGGGAAACTATATATGTGTTCAGGATCTGGAACTGGCACAAACTACAGAGACATTTTCTTTGTTCCTATTTTTCCTACTAACCATGTACTATTTTCATTCCTCCAACAGAATGTAGTCAATTCTCCAGTAAGTAGTTTGAATCATATCAACTTAATTGATGTTATTCTTTGCTTCTGTGATTTAATTACATCTTGAAAAATTCTTCTCTAAATTCGATTTATTTTCTTATGGGTCAGACTCATAGGAAACTTTAGATTATAGACATGATACAATTAATATATGAATCACCACCTGATTTCATGGGTTCTCAGTGTATTCCTGTAGATATACAAAATAGTATTACTTAATGAACCTAGATTTTTTAAAATAAGAAATAAGTTTTAGTTTCTGTTGTTTGACATCAATATTTTTAGAGTATTCAGAAGTACATTGTCCTTTAAGGGGTGAAAAATGCTTTCTGAATATTCCCTCCTAAAACCATGAGTTGGGGTCTAAAATAATCAAAGCTCAGGTAGCATGAGGGTCAGGAAAGTAATTACAATGAGAAGTTGGCACATGTTTAATGCCAGAAGTATTAAGAGGGGCAGCTCCAAGGGCATTCCCCCCTCTGTAAGTGGGGACAGTTGGGAGTTTTCCCTTTTGGTCCTTCTTTTGATATTGCTTGAAAAAACGAAATGTATGGTAAACAAATTACATTTTAAAATGCAAAGGATTGCTTGGTTTTTAAGATACAGTATTAATTATGTTCTAAATCATGTATTTTCCACATTAGCAATTAAGGCTTAGTGCTGTTGTTTAGCCATTGAGGAATGCTCAGGGGGCTTTATTACATCCTGATCTCCATAATGTGCTTCCAAAGACTGGGAGACCCTTTTTTTATATTTTTACCACTGGACATACCTTCTCATCACACCTGTCATGCCTTTAGTATATAATCTAAAAAATTATTCAAAAGAACATAATTGTGATCAGTAAAAGCTGAGATTGATGAATTCAATATGCTTCAATGAAAATTGCATACAATGTTAAATGTTTTTATTTCCCACAGTTACTGAAAAATGTGAATGTTTTGCTTGCAGAAATAAATTCTTATCTACCTTCTTGTCACGTGCAAAACATTTAGCATTCTGTCTTTCTATTTCCTGAGTCAGAATGTATCTATATGTCATTTTGTAAATTTCTTTGCAAAAAGTTTTGTGCATTTTTAAAGTGTGTGGTAAGAAATGTTTTTATTGCTCACCAGTGATATTTTAATAGAATAAATAAAATTACACAGCAAATGTTTTACTTAAATATGGAAATGCATGTGTACTTCATAAATAAGCAAAATTAACTTTTAGGCAAAAGATTTCAGAATTCTTGAAAGAATGTGAAATGAACCAAAGTCAGAAATAACAGAAGCAACAAAAACATAAATTTCATATCATTTCAATTGATCTTGTCTTCCAACCTCTTGATTAAGGCCTGAGTTTCAAAAATCCTACTTTCTTTACAAATATCCAGTTTGGCTGTACCTAATATATCCACATAACAAACAAATAATCTTTCAAAATAATATCATAAATACATCAAAATAATGTAATAAATACATCACACACACACACACACACACACACACACACATTTGGCTGAAACACCATCTGTAACAGGGAAGAATTTTGGAAGTTTCAAGTCTTCCTACTACTACTACAAAACCAATAATGGCACCATGAGGAACTTGCCATCACTGTGCAGACGTCTACCGCACTCCAGGCACATTACTAATGAACCACTAGGAATCATAGCAAATTCTCCAGTGTTTCCAAGACACCTCTGTGCCTGCTATTCTTTGCAGAATTAACCCTTCATTTCCTGGGATATCTGACTCTCTGGATGAGATTATAACTTGATGAACAGAATAAAAATGAGCCTCAGATGCTTTTCGACTCTAACTGCCAAGTACTCACTCCTGATTGTTGCCCATTCTCCATGTGTGAGCAAAACTCTGTGTCTGCTTGGCTGCTGAGTCATTTACTGTGTCTGCACCAGGGTGGATCTGTCCAGCCAGCACAGGGCCATGTGGGATGAGAGCTCAGTCGCCTCTGCTTTATGTAAACATGGTGCCTTGTCATTGGGAGCAGGGTCCCCAGGAGCCCAGAGCTCAGCCTGCAGAGACAGCAGGAGGCCTGAGCACACCACAGGGCAGCAGCATCTCCAGAGCCCAGCAGAGAGGACATGCCCACGTGCCAGCACAGCCAGTGGATGACACAGTGGATCTCCCCTGCTAAGCATTGCCCTAGGTCATTACTGAGAAGTGAGCAGCACTGAGAAGAGGCTGATGGTGCTCACTGTGTGTTTTCATCTCTGCACCCCTTTGCCTCAGTGTGAGTTACAGGTGTTTATGGGGATCAGTTAACATTAGGGTGGTGAGCAACTCTCACTCACCAACCTGTAAGTGGGAAATCTTCTAACAATGGCTGTAATTCAGCAGCAAAAGTTCTTGTCATTGAGATGGAATCCACATGACATAAAATTAACCTGTGTGCTGGGCACAGTGTCTGTAAATCTGTATTCCCACTGGCTCAAGAGGCTGAGGCAGGATGATCCCATGTTTAAAGCCAGCCTCAACAAAAGCAAGGCACTGAGCAACTCAGTGAGACCCTGTCTCTAAATACAATACAAAATAGGGCTGGGAATGTGGCTCAGTGGCCAAGTTCCCCTGAGTTCAATCCCCAGTACAAAAAAAGAAAAAGAAAGAAAAAAAATAACCTTTGTAAGAGTTCATGGTTACCAATTCAGTGTTCCCACATTACAAATTTGCAGAACTTCCAACTCTATCTTGCTTCCAAATACTTGTATCACTCTCACTGAAACACATACCCATTTACTTACCGTCACTCAAAGCCACTAACTATAATCTCCAAGTTTGAACTTATGTCCTAGATATTTTGTATGAGTTAGAAGCATACAATACGTGTTTCTGTTTTATGACTTGAACCAATGTTTCAAAATTAGTCCACATTATAGCATTTATCAGTCTATCACTCTTCTAAAGGATGACTAAGATTCCACTGTACATGTATACCAGCATTTTAAATAGTCCATATCTCCACCTATGGGCATTTTGGTCCTTTGTTCTGTCAACATAGTGTGGGATTTGTTAATCACTGTCTGTTGGACCTCGTTGCCTCCTAGGATAGGTTCTGTCATTGTCTGGATCTAGTACTTGGGAAAACAGTTTTGTGGAATGTGACTTGAGTAGTTGAAATTCATTTCAATTCCCTGGAGTGGTTTGAGGGACAGTTGGTGTCACTTATTTTTGAAAGTTAGAACCATAGTGAAGCCATGAGCTTCTAGTGTTTTCTTTACTGGGAAATTTTTATTACTGATTCAAATTTATTGGTCATTATTTATATCTAAATCTTACATTTTTCATAATTCAACCTTGTCATGCTAGATTTTTCCAAATTTATCCTTCTTCTCTAGATTTTCCAATATGTTGTCCTGCGGTTTTTCATAGGAATTGCTAATGGTCCTTCTTGTGTTTCTGTGACATCAGTTACAAGGTCTCCTTTTATTCTCTGACATTTTATTCATCTTGGATGTTTTGCTGTTAGTACAGGTAAAGGTTTATTGGTTTTGTTTGGATTTTCACAGATAACTTTTTGTTTCCTTAATATCTTGCATCATTTTTAGTGTAAATTTCATGTTTCTGCTCCAATGTTTATCATTTCTTTTCTGACTGCTTATTTGAAGTGTGGTTTGTCTTTTCTTTCCTATTCTCATGCTAGCGTCTGCACTTCAGTCCTTCTGCTTTGTGGTGTAGGCATTTACTATTGCACCTTCTTCCTTAGTAGTGCTTCATGTAAGTCATAGGTTTGATTATGTTATGGTTCCATTTTCATTTATAACTTTAGTGAAATGGGTGTTATCTAGTGGCTTTTGTCTGCCATTTAATGTTACTTTATTCTTGATTTTTTTAAAGGAATTTGATCACCAGGTAAAAATCTATACACCAAATTTTTTTCTGAATTCAGAAGTGTGGAAGACTAATCAACCAACAAACTCTGACTACATGTAACATGGCACACATTTTCACATGTGCCAAATACATAGACAGGACACAGTTCAGGCAGCACCTGTGTGGGTTGTTCTCAGGATGCATTTGTACAAGTATTTGATGGACAAATTTGTGCATATGATGTTGAACTAAAGTTTGTTCTTGTCAGCAATATGTGAGCACATTGATTTCTCTCAACTTTAGCTACAGGAGTTTCACCAAGAGTCCCAAAGTACATGGCTACTGAATATCATTTCACTTTCTTTTGTTTTTATTTGTTTTATCCATGTTTAATACAACCCCCACCTTCAATCACAAGCCTTGATGAGATGTTCCTCTCTCCTCACAGTTATTCAGACTCCCCTTACACTGGAAGTCCTCACAGTGGGGATGAAAGCAGGAAAATCCAGTCTACTAGGTTTCATTTCTCCTGGGTTCTGGTCTTCTCCACTCTCTCTTTTCCTCTTTCCACATCTTTTCTCTGCCAGTCAATGTCCCCAAACAGACAGGGATGTTGCAACGCAAGCCCTGGTGACGCCTTTGCCCGCAGTGCCTGCCCCAGCAGTGCCTGCCCCAGCAGTGTGCACAGCAACTAACACTACCTGGTTCAAAGGCCTGAATCCACTTATCTTTTCTTGCTTAATTTCACTCATCAGTATTTTGTAGTTTCAAGTGCACAGATAGTTCATCTCTTACGTGAAATTTAGTCTTAAGTAGTTTACACAGCTTTAAAATTTGTTCTTTTTAGATATACATGAGAGCAGAGTATATTTTGCCAGATTTGTACAAACATGGAGTACATCTTATTCTATAGGACCTCAGTATGGTGAAGTATATACAGAGTTTTGATGCTATTGTAAATATCATATATTTTCTTAATTGTTTTTTTTTGATAGTACATTATAATGAACAGAAATGCCACCATAGGGAAATTCATCAACATACAAATTTCTTCTCTATCTCAACCTCTTCTGTAGTTCAGTGGATTTCAAACCTCTGAGGTTGTTCCAGAAAAATGTCTGAGAATTGGAGGTATTACAAATATTTTGTTATTTATTTATTTATTTATTTTTGGTACTGGGGATTAAACCCAGGGGCACTTGGCCACTGAACCACATCCCCAGTCCTATTTTGTATTTTATTTAGAGACAGGGTTTCACTGAGTTGCTTAGGGCCTAAGTTGCTGAGGCTAGCTTTGAACTCATGATCCTCCTGCCTCAGCCTCCCAAGTGCTGGGATTACAGGTGTGCACCACCGTGCCCGGCTACAAATTCTCGTTTACAGTCCCCCCCACCAACCCATGTGACGAGCAGTAGTTAATACCATACCAGTCACTGGGTTCTTCTGCTCTGTCTCTAGTCATTCCCAGAACCAGCCTCACTGAACTCTTCAAGGATGCCTACGTTGACCAGGCAGAGTTCCCTACCAGAGCTCCACACCCTGGCACTGGAGGTCCAGCTCAGAAACCCCATACCAAGTTCACTAGGCAGACCCCCTTTCAGAGGTCTCTTCTGCAGCTTGGAGGGGTCATCTCTTCCTCTTCCTCAGCATTCACCTGATGGGCTTCATTTCCAATGACAGTAGCTGCTTATCTCAGAATTTCTTTATGAAACTTCTTTTATTTTATGTATTTATTTTGCTTTTATTAATGTTTGATATTTGTACATAAAGATACTTTTCAACATAATCATACATGTACGGAACTTAATTTACTCTATCACAGTTCCTGCTTTCCCTCCTTTCTCTCCCTCTTCCCTCCCCTGATTTTCCTTCCTCTATTCTGCTGGTCGACCTTATCCTCATTTACATAGTTTTAATTGGTGCTTTATAGATCCACATGGAGGTGGCATTCACAGTGGTATATTTACACACACACATGACCCTTTTCTCTTCTCCTTTCTCTGGGTCTCTTTCCTCTCTTCCACTGATCATCCCTATGTTTTTATGATATCCACCCCCATTTCCCCCCTCGTTTTGCTCTAGATTTTGCATATGAGAAGAACATTTCAACTCTTGACTTTCTGAGTCTCTCTTATTTCACTTAGCATGGTGTTTTCTCCTTCCATCCCTTAACCAGAAAATGCCACAATTTCATTATTCTTCATGAATGAATAAAACTTCATTGTGGACCTATGTCACATTTCCTGTATTTGTTCATCTGTTCTCCACCATTTAGGCTAGTTCCATGACTTGCCTCTGTGAATTGTGCTTCCATACACATTGAAGTGGCTGTATCACTCTAGAATGCTGATTTTAGTTCTTTTGGATAAATACCAAGGAATGGGAGAGCTGGGTCATATGGCGATTCCATTCCCAGATTTTTTTTTACAGAATATCCATACTGCTTTCTAGAATGCTTGTACTGAATTGCAGTCCCACCAACAATTTTCTAGGGTACTTTTGCCCCACCTTTGACCATCTTAAATATTTATATTCTTGACAATTGCCATTCTGACTGGAGTAAGATGAAATCTGTATGTAGTTTAGGCTTGTATTTCCCTGATTGCTAAAGATGTTGAACATTTTTTCATGTATTTGCTGGCTGTTTGTGTATCTTTTTAAAAGAAATATCTGTTTAGATCTTTTGCTTTATATTGGGTTATTTGATTTTTTGGTGTTCAGATTTTTTACTTCTTCATATGTTCTGGATGTAAATTCTCTTTCAGAAGAGTAGCTGGCAAGGATTTTCTCCTATTCTGAAGGCTCTTCTTCACCCTTTTTGTCATTTCCTCAGTTGTACAGAAGATTTCAATTTGATGGTCTTCCACTTATTCATTATTGATTTTTTTCTTGGGTTTTAGAGGTCTTTCTGAGGAAGTCAGTGCCAAAATGATGACATGTTGACCCCGTGCTTTCTGCCATCAGTTGCTAAGTTTCTGGTAACATTTCTATGGCCTTGATCCATTTTGATTTGTCTTTGGTGCAGAGTGGGATATAGGGACCTAAAGTCACTTTTCTACATATGGATATTCAGTTTTCCCAGCACCATGTGTTAAAAAGCTATCTTTTCTCCAAAGATATACTATACTTTTAGCACTTTTGTCAAGTATCAGAGGACTGTGTATGGGATTGTCTCTGTGTCTGCTTTCTCTTCCACTGGTCTCCATGTCTATTTTGATGCCATTACCATGCCATTTTTGTTACTATAGCTCTGGAGTATGATTTGAAGTCTGGTGTTGTGATGCCTCCAGCTTTGCTCTTCTTCTTCAGGTTTGCTTTGGCTATTCTGGGTCTTCCAAATGAATTTAAGGATTGTGTTTTTTGTGTGTGCTTCTGTGAAGAGCATCATTGGTATTTTGATGGGTATGACATAGAATGTATATAGTGATATGATCTTGTGATGTGATCATTTTGACAATATTAAGTCTGCCTATCCAAGAACTGGGAGGAATTTCCACCTTTTATGTTCTTCTTCCGTTTCTTCAGTGTTCTATAGTTTTCATTGTGGAGAACTTTCATCCTCCGGGTTAGATTAATTCCCATACTTTACAATTTTGGGAGGGTTTTTGTGAATAGGAGAGTTTTGTTGATTTCTTTCTCAGCATATTTATTATTGGAGTACAGGAAAATTATTGATTTTACCTTTTATCCTACTACGTTGCTGAAATTATTTATCAGTTCTGGAAGTTTTCTGGTAGAGTTTTTGGAGTCTTGTAGATACAGAATCATGCCACCACCAAAGAGAGAGAGAGGGTGAATGGCCTCATAGAACAAAATCTGGAGTGTTCCCACTCTTTAAATTTCATGGAATAATTCAAAAAAGACTGGTGATAGTTCTTCTTTAAAGGTCAAAATGGTCTTTTACATCCTGTATTTGCTCTTAATTCATTCCTTTGATCTTCTTTTATGTTATTGAATATTTTAATAATCAGATTTTTATAATCTTTCTCTGGAATTCTTTTGTATTTGTGGGATTCTTTGTTGGTGGGTTGGGGGTTTGCAGGGAGGTTTGTTTGCCTGTTTCCCATGTATTGGGAGGTCCAGAATGTGCACTTCAGTTGAGCTGGAGCCCTTCCTCTATTCAATGTGTATCCTTTTGTTTGTAGTTATCTTTTTGTGGTTGTTGTAGGTACATATCTCTGTCTTTGCTATGAGTAGATGTCCAGGAGTTGGCCTAAGTTTCCTCTCTGTTTGCTTGTGCTTGGATTCTTATCGTTTTTATTGTTGTTTTTTCCTCTATTCTGTGCGTTGAAGTATTTTTGAGGCTCTACAGGGTCTAGTTCAGGTGTGGAGTGAGGTTTGCTGTTACTTGGCTGGGTCTTGAGTATTACTTGGTAGCAGGATCTCTGCTCTGTGAACTCCACGTGTCCCAACCACTTCCAGCCCCTCATTTCCTGTCTGTCAGGGGCCCAGGATTCTCCACAGGGATTTTCCAGCAGAGCAGAGAAACCTGGGCTTCCTGAGCACAGGAGAGGATCCTGGAAATGTACCTAAAGAATGGCCAGGAACCCTTTTCAGTTGTTCACAATTCCTATTAACCTGGAACCAAGTCTGCATATTAAATTATCTTGGATGAAAGTCCTAATGTCCATTTGTCTCTCGCTGACCAGATACAAATGGATGCACAGCTCTGTCAATCTAAATCCAGCCCCTCCTCTTTCCGTCCTCCCTTTTCAGAAGAAGCTCAGGCCACTCCTCCCTCAGCAAATTCCTTCCTTCAGGTCTGCTCTGTCCAACTCCTCTGAATTGGATTTGTCTCCTAACCTCCCATAAGGCAGCTTCTATCAGTTCCTGTCGTGCTGGCCGTCCCTTTTCTGTGTGAGCTCAGTCTCAGCCCGGTCCTCATTTACATAGCCTCATTTACATTTTTACACAGAAAATGTAAAATTATCTTTCTCAAAGCAATAATCGTTATTGGGCTGCACCTGGGTAGTGTCCTGCTTGTGGGCTACTGCACCACACCTGCACCTGAATCGAGGGGGGCCAAGTCCCAGCCCGCCTCTGCAGCAGGGAGGTAAGTGGACTCAGAGCTGGGCGGGGCCTGGAAGGTGGGGCAGGGCTGGGGTGGGGGGGTGCAGGAGGGAAGGCAGCAGTCTCCCCATCCAGAAGCTGCTTTTCCCAAAGCTCTGGCCTCTTCCTCCCCATTCCACGTGGTGACTGGGGCTCCTCTAGCATGGACCCACAAAGACTCCAGGAGATTTGGGAAATTACTCAGTGCACACCACTGACGCCACTCCTTTCAGAGTCCAAACTCCGCCCAATCTTGATTCTAACTATAAATGAGGTGGCATCATAGTAAGGCTGATGGGTGGCTTTGTGAGTATGGTGAGCAGGAGCCCTGTGATCCTAACCAACATTGGCATCTATTACCCCCAGTTATTGAATTCCCTGTTGGAATATAGCAGGAACCAAGGAAGAAAAGGAGAAAAACAAACAGTGCTCACCAGCCCCAGAAAGCGACTTCATGGGTCCAGTCAGCACTCTGCAGGCGAGGAGGGTGTTCATGGAAGCTTGTCTGGTCTTTCTTCAGGGTTTTGTTACCTGATAAATCACTGAGCACAGTGAAGCTGGGTGCACGTCTGTCACTTGCTTCTGAGGGAGTTTCCTGAGTGTTTTCTTTAACGGCCGCAGAGTTATTGCCCGGCTGTGGGCTGTGGGTAACACGACAGGGCAACATGGATGCACAGCCAAGAGGGCTTCCTGGCACAAAGCTGCTGGAGCCATGAACTGGGGAACACTTCCCTGATAATGCGGATACATTTCTGAGGACTGAGTGCGGATTAGCAGGAAGAGAGACTCTGAGGTTTAAATCTGAGAGGAGCTCCAGGGACCTGGTTGTCCAGTGCCCTGGACATCAAGCAACCATCCTGCTGTGGATACAGATTTGCTTTCCTTCTCCCTTTGGAAAGATATTTTAGATGCTAGTTTCCTTCCTTTTTAAGACAAGCTTAACAGTGAAACAGGAAAGGGCTGTAACTGAAAGGAATTTGAAGATTGACCTGCTAGTTTCCTGGAGACTCCCCTTCAGAAGTGTAATTCTCAGTCTTTTTTTTCTGGATGTTGGGGTGTACTATCCTCACCCACAAGTGTTATACTCCTGGAGGCAGTTATTCACTGTGTACAACAGGGTGTCTTTGTGAATGGTGTGATAAAAGAGATCATGACAGTCCTCTGAATGGAGTGTCACTGTGAAATACATTCTTCAGGCATCAGGCAGCTTCTCCGTGATGGTGGCAGGAGGTGATGTCACTGCCCACGTCTGTAGTTTTTTTTATTCTCTCAAGATTCAAGGGGGTGACCAAAGAGGGGTGTGTTTTCATTGCTTGACCAAAATGCCCAACAAGAACAAAGCAGAGGAGGAAAAGTTTAGTTTGGTCCATAGTTGTAGAGGTTCAGTCCAGGGTGGACCAGATCCATGCTCTGGGTCAGGGTCAAAGGGTGTGATGAAGGAAAGATGCTCAGCTCATGGTAGCCAGATAGCAGAGGGAGAGAGCAGGAAAGAGAATGCAGGGAAGGTGTACCCTTCCAGGACATGTCTCCAGTGACCCACCTTCTCCAGCCTCCCCCACCTGCCTGCAGTTAGCCATCCAGTCAGTCCATTGAAATCAACATGGTCTGATTAGGTTTCAGCTCTCATGATCCAATCTTTTCATAGCTTCCTATAATAACATAGAAGTTTTGGGGGGAACGTCTCACATCCAATCTTATCAGAGGGAATTGCAGAATTAGAGATCAGGCCATCCTCTATGTGCTAGTGATGAGTGGGCATGTACCAGCCTCCAGATGTTGTGAACTCCAACCTGGCTGGGTGCACAAGCAGGGTATAACATAACCCACCAGAATGTACTTATATCTAAGCAACTGAGCCTCAGCCAATCCCAGGCTAAATCCTGTGCAATGATGCTGAAATGAGACCAGTGCCAGACCTGGCCCATCAGGGATTCCAGCATGCCATTTCCTGTCTTCCTGTTGTGAGGGCTGGGGACACAATAGCAACCACATTTGGTGTGGAATGCTGCCCAGAGCTAGGACCTTTTTCTAACCAAAGTAAACTTCGCTAAGTTCAGTTGGTGTCAGTTTCTCTTTAGCAGTTTTGATAGGGTCTGGCAGGATTTGAAATACAGCTTCCAGTAACTACAGGAACCTCCAGGATCCCTGGAGCCCAGAGATATCTCACAACAGCTGGGAAGACAACACAACCTTCAGGTGGACTCTCACTACCTGAGGGGCCATCTGAACCTCTGTAGATGGGCCCCATTCAGCCCATTGGAATGACTTCAGTTTTCAGTACCTCCATTTCCTTGTCTGGAAAATGTACAAATAGATGGTAAGATTTGGGTCTAATTAAATTGGTTTATGAGTGCAAAAGGGTCTTGAGGGAGCCCCTTGGAAGAAGCTTCTGCTGGTTGTGACATGGTTTCTTCAGATGGCTTCATTCATGCCAGTGCCATCTGTCCAGGAGAATCTAATGACCCACACAGGTAACATGCATCTTCCACAGGTGTTATATCAAATTAAATATAAGCACTTACTGTCTTGGTAAATAAATACAACTGATTCATTATCGTAGAATGCCCAGCAACTAGGAAGTACATGTAAGCTCGTATTTCTATCATCATTGCACCCTAGGTTTTAACTTCATAATGCACAAAGTCATATGCTTTTCAGTCAAAAATCAGTTAACTCCAAGATAATTGGGGATTTATGACATCACAAAATGAATGTCCCATGTAATATTGGGTAGAACACAAATTGGCACAACTGTAAAGAAGTCAATTAAGGAATATGTGTAAACAGAATAACACAATATTGATTAAAATTCCACTTGTAGGAACTGAGATAACCATGGATAAGTACACAGAGTGGCCTGTGTGAACTGCAGTCATCATGGTGAAGACAAAGTAATTTGTTTGGCAATCTGTTTGATAAGTTAGGATCCAGTAAAACATCATACAATTGTTCAAATGAAGTTGCTGCAAATTTAAAGAAAGGAAAATTTAATAACTATTTAAAATGAATACAAACACCAAAAAGTTTTTTTTATTTACTTATAAATATGCTAAAGGAAATACAGAGCTCAGTACCTCTTTGTGAATATAGATATGCACCTACCTGTGTTTTCACATGTGTAGATAAAAGAGCTGTGTCTGCAGATTCCCTGTGTACTAGCTATGTGTAGGGAATAGATAACTAGTTACACACACTTCTTTATATTTTCTCTACCTCCTATTTTCTGTTTACTATTTTGGTCACTCTGACGCATGTTTCTCAATGAAAATTAATTAAATTAATTGTGGTCTAGTACAAAATTTTAAAAAATGATCACGTGGTTTGCTAATTTGGGAAGATATTTGAAAATTGGAAAAAAGGCTATAATTCATTCCCTGCAGGTCAAGTCCTCAAAATGTCAAAAAATTCAGGTTCATAATTTTCTCCTGCTGTTGATGAACTTTCCTTCCATGAAGTTCTACAGCACTAGCTTCCAGGAAAAGGAGAGGTCCCTGAAGAGACAAGAACATTCTTGGCCTTTGGGAGCTAGCAGGTTTAGGCCTCACCTACTACACACCTTCCTGAGATCAAATGGTGTTGTGTGATCAGGCTTATGTCATCTGAGAGGAGTGAAGAAACGTGGATTTGTAGAAGTGTCACAGCTGTAACTACTGCTGTAACTGGGGGTGACTCTCTTGGTGCCCTCTCCACCTGGAGTGCCTCTGCAGTGGGCTTCTTTCTTCCCCAGAGTTGAGGAGCTGAGGTTTTGAAAGCTACACTTCCCCAGGTGTGAGCAGCTGTGCTGATCTCTGTCCATCATGAGAATCTGGGTGGGCCCACTGGGTGTTCTGGGGTGCAGGGAGGAAGCCTGGATTACTTTGGTGTGTTTGTTTGTCTTTCAGCCAGTGCTATTCTGGTTGCTCCAGTTAGAAAAATGGACCTTTCCTCTTGGAGCCTGGAGCTTAGATAAGAAAAAGTGGGTAGCAGGGATAGATTTTCAGAAATAAGGACAAGTCAAAATCATAGAAGTATTCTATTATTGTAATTTTGTAAAATCCTATAAAACTGAGAAATTGTAAGTTGCTAAGCAATTTCAGAAAATGGTTCTGAGAAAACAGATTAGAGTTACTGACTCAGTCATCCACTTTTTACTCACCAAGGTGGAGGTCATTAGAAAGAGAGGAACTTCCTGTTCATTTTCCATTTATCTGAATAAGCCCTCCATGTGCTGTGTGATGTACACTTTGCAGGGTAGGCTGCTTTGTTTCTGTTTTGTAAGCACCCATGTGGAGTGAGCAGCAGTGCCAGCAAATGTCGTGGTGACAGAAGTCCACGTGCACACTAACTCACACTCACACCCATGCACATTGACTCACACAGGCATGTGCTTTGCTTTATCTCTAGAGAAAGTGTCTTTCACTTGCCCATTTTTCATCAGGCTCATTGTTTAGTTACAGAAAGTTACTTATGTCTTGAATATGAATTTCTTATCAGATGCAGATTTCTCTTTCCTATCTCATGGGTAGCCTTTTTAATCTTTTGATGTTTTTGATATGAAGAGGGATTTAAGTTTGATGTAGTTTTCATTTTTAAATTTGTTTTCTGTGCATTTAAGGTCATATCCATGGAACTATGACCAAGTCCTGAGTCCTGAAGCTTTTATTGCAGGTCCCCCTGTAGTTCAATGGATTTAAGACTCTTCCAGTTAGGCCTTTGTGCATGTGGAGCTAAGTGGTGTAGAGGCACAAGTCACTCCTTTGTGGAGGTCCAGTTTTCCCAGCACCATGTAGTGGAGAACCATCACTCCCCATTGAGTATTCTTGGAGCCCTTGTTGAAAATCCCCTGGCCCAGTGTGCAAGGGCTGCTTGGTGGGCTCCACCTTCTGCTCCTGTGTCTGCCTGTGTGAGTCCACACGTGCTCTCTTAACAAATCTCATTTTATTTTATGCTTGGAAACCAGAGGCTGAGGCCTGTAATTTTGCTCATTTCTTGTCAAGACCACTTTAGCTTTGGGAGAAAGCTTCATTCTACTTAAATATTACAGTACTTTTTATATTTATGAAAGGAAAAAAAGGACAAAAACATTTTGATGATTACATTGTGCAGGGCGCCAGCCATGACCAGGCTTGGTTGAGCTATTAGGCACAGAAATCTGGCTCTCAGGAACTGACAATTATGAGAAATTGTTCCAGATTGCCTGGAGTGTGGTTTCCATGCAGTACTTCACCGCTGGAATTTGCAGGACCTGCTCTGATGACCAGCTAGAGCAAAATGGCTTAACTCCACCACATCTTGTTTCTCAGGAAGAAGCTCCTAACGGTTCCCCTTTGATCTGTACAGCTCTATTTAAGGAAAATGTGGGCTCCTCCATTTTGTTGGAGCCCTTCCCTTATGGATGGCTCAATGAGTCATGCCCCTGATTTCAAAGGATAATTGTCTTCTGTCTTCCTTGATGATAAATAAATTTCTCAGCACTTTTTTTCACAGCCAGCCCATCCCTCCAACAGGAACCCTTCTCCTCACCCAGGCGGGACATGTGGTGATAACACTGAATCTGTAGAACACTTTAGGAATTAAAGATATTTTAATGACCCTAAGACTTCTTATCCACAGGCATGAGACAATATTCTATTTACTTACACATTTTACTTATTTTGACAATGCTTTTATAATTTTTTCATGTAAAGATCTTTAAACATTTGATTAAATGTACTTTATTCTTTTTGATACAAAAAGGATAAAATCAAATCAAAATGGAATTTGCTTTCTTAATTTTCTTTTCTGATTGGTCATTGTTAGTGCAAATGATAAAATTTTGTGTTGATTTTGTATTCTCCAACTTCTTTGAATTTATTGTTAATTCTAACAGATATTTTTTGTGAAATTTTTAGGGTTTTCTCCATGTGTAATGATGTTATATATAAATAGATATTTTAAAATCTTTTTCAGGTTTGATCTGTATGCCTTTCATTTCTTTTGAAATTAAAGGGGAATTTTTAATGGCACATCTGTGGTAAAGGCAAACAATTATCTCCCTTATTTATCTTCTTTGTTCTTTGGAGACCATTTCTTGTCACAGGTTCATAATTTTATTTATCAGACTTCTTTAAATCAAACCACATCCTGTTGAACTTCCTTATTCTCAGATTCTGTATTTGTGAACTTGCTCATTATGATTTTCCCACAAATGTAACCCCAGACTCTGGACTTGCAGCACTTAAGGACCACTCCTAAAGCACAAGTGCAGTGCACCATTTGAGTTACCCCTGATGCCCACTCCTGGTTTAGGAAGGATGGCACAGAACTCTGCCTTCTTGTTTGGGCTCTCAGTTCATTCATGATGTCTTCTTCCCTGTCAGGGTCCTGGGACACTACTGTCATTATTCTGTTCTTGGTGCTTTTCTCTTCAGAACTCCACCCAGGTGTGGTACTAAGGTGTTGTCCAGTGTCCCTTAGCAGCTTTAGGTCATGATATGACATCCAAGGAGAATATGCATGTGAAAGGAGCTTTGTGTGACCTGTGGCACAGTGCTGAGTGTGATGAGCTCAGTGCTGATAAACCTACAGGGTGCATTGAGCAACAGGTCCGCACCAAGAAACACAGAGCAGGGTGGGTGTAGCTGGTTGGTGAAAAGTCCATGATCACCTGTGATCAGGGCTCTTGGGTCCTAACTTCATTTCTCAAGAGAGGAATGAGGCAGGATTTACAAATTCAGCATTTGCAGTGACTTTAAAGATCTATGAGGAGTCAGAATTGATTGTCTCTCTTTAAAGGTACAGTTGAGGCATGGTGTGGTGGTGCAAGCCAGTGATCCCAGTAACTCGGAAGCCCAAGACAGAAGGATCTCAAGTTCTAGGCCATCCTGGCAATGCAGCAAGGACCTGCCTCAAGATAAACATGAAAATGGATGCGAATGTAGCTCAGTGGTGTAGCAACCCGGGGTTTAATCAGCAGGAAAAAAATAAAAAGAGTGATATTAGGAAGACTATTCAGAGTGGTATTTTTTCCACTTAATAGAGGTGTAATGAAACAACAGAATTTGCTACGTACACTTATCATAAAGATATATATATATATTACATGTACTATGTATATGTCATATGAACATAGATAGATACACATGTTCAATATCTATCAAAATACATAAATGCATTTTACTGTCATGTACAACTAATTATAACAAATAAAATAAAATTTTAAAAAGATAAACATGTTCAGGTACATATGAGGCATATATGTACTGCATACAAGATGATAATCATAATCAAATTTTTGTACATGAATTCTGAAAATGTTGAGCTCACAGAAGTATGTGAGGCAGGAATGGAGTAATGTTGGATGGGGTCAGTCAGTTCCGGACAGCTACTGCCCAGCATGAAGACTATACTCCAGGGCACTGTATACTTGATGGTTGCAGAAGGCAGATCCTAAATGTCCCATGACAGACACAAAAAATAATAATGACTATGTGAAGTGGTAAATGTGCTAATGAGTCGGCATGCCTCCTGTTTTTTTTTCCTGTCTGCATCCTCTGGATAGAACATAACATCCTAGTTTTGTGTTGATTATCAGTGCTGAGAGGGAACCTTGCCTCATTCCTGATCTTAGATGCACAGTCTCTGCATTGAGTATGGTGTTAGCAGTGGGCTTTTCATTCCTGCCTTTTATTATGTTGACATACTTTCCTTCTATTCCTAATTTATTGTATGTCTTCATTTTGTTCGATTTCGTTAAATGTTTTATTCTGCAATTGTAATGATCAGATTTTTGTACTTCATTTTGTTAATTTGATGTATTGGATTGACTGATTGTTGTACCTTGAACCATCCTTGCAATCCATTTATAAATCTTACCTTTGAGGGACTGTGTTTTTTTTTTTGTTTGTTTTTGTTTTTTGTTTTTTTGTTGTTGTTGTTGTTTTGTTTTTGCGGTGCTGGGGATTAAACCCAAGGCCTTGTGCTTGTGAAGCAAGCACTCTACCAACTGAGCTATATCCCCAGCCCCGGACTGTGGTTTTTTTAAAAGTGCTATTCAATTCAATTTGCTAGTTTTTTCCCCAGGATTTTTGCATTAATAGTCACTTGGGAATATTGCTCTTTAGTTTTCTTTTCTTGTTATGTCCTTGGTTGTGGTTTCAGGGCAATGACTGGTCTTTCGGAATGAGGTTGCAGTGCTATTTTCTCTTCAGTTCTTCAAAAGAGTTTAAGAATCATCGCTGTAAACTCTCCAAGTATTTGCTAGAATTATCTAGTAAGTCATCTCTCTATTCTTTCAAAGGGGAGATTTGCCAATCAAAATAATCCTTCTAAAAAATTGAAGTCTCAAAGTTTTATTTTCACATTGTTGAAAAAACACTGTGATGGTAAGGTAAGCAGAATCCTCTCATGGAAGCCTTGGAAGTGCTGCCTATTACACCATGACAGCCGAGTGCTGTCCCTGGAAGCACAATTAGCCCAGCACCTTCAGGCCCCTCTCTTCTTTCTTGGCACATTGTTCTTGCAGCATGCTTTGGGACACTAATTTTCTCAATCCTTTTGACCTCTTAGTTTCCCCAATGATCCCTGCTTGCATCAGACACCTGAGGCTTACATCAGATGCCTCTGGGTGTTGCCTGCTGGAGGCTCCAAGGTTAATGTGGGAGGGATGCTCAGGAGCCAGAGCTCTGAAGCTGAGCTCCCAGAGGTCATCTGCTGTCTTGTTAGCTTAATGAGTCCCATCGCTATTTATCAGAAACTTCATGTGCCAGATTCCGAAACTTCCCCTCATTATTCCAACCATCAGTTATCTCTGTTTTGCTCATTAATGTGCCTCTGTCCTGTGTGGCCCTCAAGCTGCGCCCAGAGCTTTTTGGGAGTGCTTGGTCTGAGTGTAGGCTGTCTGCCAGATTCCAGGGCTGGAATAAAAAAAACCACTGTCAAAACTGCACTGAAGATGTTTTTCCTTATGTTCCTGTGAGATTGAAAGGCGAAGGCATTACATTTATGTCACTTATTCAAGTTGATTGTACATGTGATGTAGCACAAGGGCCCAGTTCCATTCTTTAACTTGTGGAAATTCATTTTTTCTGAGCAACTTGTATGGGAGAGACTTCTCTTTCCTCAGTGTGCCTTCTTGGTGCCCTGTGTCAACCTGACTGCTTATGTTTAGATTATTTCTGAGTTCTCTACTCTGTTCCATTTGTCTAGGTTCCTAGTTTTATGCTCATGCTACACTCTAGGCTGATATGACTTTGTAAACATATCTAAAATTAGAATGTGTAATGCCTCCTCCTTTGTTTTTCTTTCCCACGTCTGTGAACATTTCAGGGTTTTGTGATTTTATACAAATTTTTGGAAAAATTTTGCTCTGTTTTGTGAACAATGTCTTTGATATTTAATAAACATTCCATCCAATCTACATTTCTTTGGATAAATGGATATTTTAACAATATAAAATCTCCCCATCCACGAACATATGGTACTTTTCCATTTACTTGTGCCTTCTTTAATTTTTCTACCAATGTTCTGAGCATACAAATCTTTCACTTCATTGCTGAATTGATTTCTACAGCTATTTTTATACAATTATAAATGGGATTATTATCTTGATTTCTTTTTCACCCATATAATTATTCATGCAGATTACTACTGATTTTTGTATGTTGATTTATATCATGGACGTTCCTGAATTCATGAATTCTAACAGTTTTCTTGTAGTACATTTGAAATATTCGACATAAAAGATCATGTGATCTGCAAGTACAGATATTTTGCATCCTCCTGTTTGATTGGGATGGCTTTCATTGCTCTCTCTTGTCTGACTCCCTTCCCAGTACTTCCAGGGCTCTGGGTAGCAGAGGTGGTGAGGGTGGGGACCTCTGTGCTGAAGTGCTACAGTGCCCGGCCTTGTGTTTGTTTTTTTTTTTTTATTTTTTTGACAAATTGCATTTTGATTCATTGTACACAAATGGGGTACAACTTTTCATTTCTGTAGTTGTGCACGATGTAGATTCATACCATTCATGTAATCATACATGTACATAGGTAATGATGTCTGTCTCATTCCACCATCTTTCATAACCCCCACCCTCCTCCTTCTGATTTCTCTCCACATAATCTAAAGTTCCTCTATTCTTCTCTCACCCCCATGATGTGTCATCATCCAGTAACAGGGAAAACATTTGGCCTTTGATTTTTTAGGATGGGCTTATTTCACTTTGCATGATATTCTCCAATTCCATCCATTTATCTGCAAATGCCATAATATTGTTCTTCTTTATGGCTGAATAATATTCCGTTGTGTATATATACCATGAATTCTTTATCCATTCATCTGTTGAAGGGCATCTAGTTTGGTCCCACAGTCTAGCTATTGTGAATTGAGCTGCTGTAAATATTGATGTAGCTGCATCACAGTAGTAGGCTGATTTTAAGTCCTTTGGGTATTAACCGAGGAGTAAGATAACTGGGTCAAAAGATTGGTCCATTCCAAGTTTTCTGAGGAATCTCCACACTGTTTTCCAGAGTGGCTACACTAATTTGCAACTCCACCAGCAATGTATGAGTGTGCCTTTTTTCCCCACAGACATGCCAGTGTGTTCTTGATAATAGCCATTCTAATTGGAGTAAGATGAAATATTAGTTTTAATTTGCATTTCTCTAATTATTAGAGATGCTGAACCCTTTTCATTTATTTATTAATAAGCATTGCCTATACATCTTATTCTGTAAAGTGTCTGTCCAGTTCCGTCGTCCATTTATTGATTGGGTTCTTTGTATTTTTGGTGTAAAGTTTTGTAAGTTCTTTATAAATTTTGGAGATTTGTGCTCTATCTGAAGTGTGAGTGGAAAAGATTTTCTCCCACTCTGTAGACTGTCTTTTGAATTTTTGGTTGTATCCTTTGCTGAGAAAAAGATTTTTAGTTTGAATGCATCCCATTTATTGATTCTTGCTTTGATTTCTTGTGCTTTGGGAGTCTTGTTAAGGAAGTCTGATCCTAAGCCAACATGAAGAAGATTCAGGTCTATTTTGTTTTCTATTAGGTGCAGAGTCTCTGATCTAATTCCTGTCCTTGATCCATTTTGAGTTGAGTTTTGTGCAGGGTGAGAGATAGAAATTTAGTTTCATTTTACTGCATATGTATTTCCAGTTTTCCCAGCACCATTTGTTGAACAGGTTATCTCTTCTCCATTGTCTAGTATGAGGTAACTGTATTTTTGTGGGTTTGTCTCTGTGTCTTCTATTCTGTAACATTGGTCTGCCAGTCTATTTTGGTGCCAATACCATGCTGTTTTTGTTACTATTGCTCTGTAGTATCGTTTAAGGTCTGGTACTGTGATTCCTCTTGCTTCACTCTTTCTGCTCAGGATTGTTTTGGTTATTTGATGTCACTTATTCTTCCAGTTGAAGTTCATGATTGCTTTCTCTATTTCTATAAGGAGTGTCATTCAAATTTTAATTGGAATTGCATTGAATCTGTGTAGTACCTTTGGCAGAATGGACATTTTGACCTTAATTCTGCCTATCCAAGAACGTGGGAGATCTTTCCATCTCCAATGGTTTTCTTCAATTTCTTTCTTTAGTCTTCTCTAGTTCTCATTGTAGAGGTCTTTCACCTCTGTTATTAGATTGATTCCCAAGTATTTTATTTTTGAGGCTATTGTGAACAGAGTTGTTTTCCTTATTTCTCTTTCAGAGGATTCATCACTTATGAAAAGAAATGCATTAGATTTATGTGTATTAATTTTATATCCTGCTACTTTGCTGAATTCATTTGTTAGTACTAGAACTTTCCTAGTGGGGTTTTTGGATCCCCTAAATATAGAATCATGTCATCAGCACATAGTGAGAGCTTGAGTTCTTCTTTTCCTATTTGTATTCCTTTAATCTCTTTAATCTGCTTGATTGCTCTGGCTAGTGTTTCAAGGACAATGTTGAATAGAAGTGGTGAAAGAGGGCCTTTCACCTTGTTCCAGTTTTTAAAAGGAATTCTTTCAGTTTTCTCCATTTAGAAAGATGTTGGTCATGGGCTTAGCATAGATAGCCTTTGCAATGTTGAGTTATGTTCCTACTATCCCTACTTTTTCCAGTGTTTTAAGCATGAGGTGGTGTATTGTATTTTATCAAACACTTTCTCAGCATCTATTGAAATAATCATATGATTCTTAACTTTAAGTCTATTGATGTGATGAATTATGTTTATTGATTTCCAGATTTTGAACCAACATTGTATCCCAGGGATAAATCCCACTTGATCATGGTGCACTATCTTTTTAATATGCTTTGTATGCGATCTGCCAGAATTTTGTTAAGGATTTTTGCATCTATGTTCATCAGTGATATTGGTTTGAAGTTTTCTTTCCTTGATGCATCTTTGTCTGGTTTTGGTATCAGAGTAATACTAGCTTCATAGAATGAGTTTGGAAGGGTTTCCTCCTTTTCTATCCTGGAATACATTGAGGAGTATTGGTATTAGTTCTTCTTTAAAGGTCTTATAGAATTTGGCTTAGAATCCATCTGGTCCTGGGCTTTTCTTGATTGGTAGGCTTTTGATGGCTTCTTCTATTTCAGTGTGTGAAATTGATCTGTTAAGTTGTGTATGTCTTCCTGATTCAGTTTGAGAGGATCATATGTCTCTAAACATTTGTCAATGTCTTCAAAATTTTCTATTTTTTTTTTTTTTTGGAGTATAGATTTTCAAAGTAGCTTCTAATTATTTTACGTATTTCAGTGGTGTCTGTAGTGATTGTTCCTTTTTCATCACAAATTCTAGTAATTTGAGTTTTTTCTTTCCTTCTCCTCGTTAGTGTGGCTAAAAGTTTATCTGTTTAGTTTATTTTTTCAAAGAACCAACTTTTTGTTTTGTCATTTTTTAAGTTGTTTCTCTTGTTTCAATTTCATTGATTTCAGCTCTGAATTTAAGTATTTTCTGTCTTCTACTACTTTAGGTGTTTATCTGCTCTTCTTCTAGAACTTTGAGATGTAATGTTAGGTCATTTAGTTGTTGACTTTTTAGTTTTTTAATGTATGAGCTCAATGCAATGAACTTTTCTCTTAATACTGCTTTCAGAGTGTTTCAGAGATTTTGATATGTTGTGTTGTCATTCTCATTTACCTCTAAATTTTTTTTTATTTCCTCCCTGATGTCTTCTGTTATCATTTCATCGTTCAATAGCATGTTATTTAGTCTCCAGGTGTAGGGGTAGTTTTTGTTTTTATACTTTGTCATTGACTTCTAATTGCATTACATTATGGTCTAATAGAATACAAGGTACTATCTCTATTTTTTGGTATTTATTAATAGCTTCTTTGTGGCATAGTATATGGTCTATTTTGGAGAAGGATCCATAAGCTGCTGAGAAGAAGTATATTTACTCATCAATAGGTGGAAGTGTATTTGCTTGATGATGGAGGAAATACTCTATACATGTCCATTAAGTCTATATATTGATTTTATTACTGAGTTCTATGTTTCTTTGTTCAACTTTTGTTTGAAGGGTCTATCCAGTGGTGAGAGTGGTGTGATAAAGTCACCCAGTATTATTGTATTCTTGCCTATTTGATTCTTGAAATTGAGAGGGTTTGTTTAATGCACATAGATGCTCCATCATGTAGGGCATAAATATTTAAAATCATTGAGTCTTGGTGGTTCCCTGAAGCAGTATGAAATGCCCTTCTTTGTCTCTTCTAACTAACGTAGGTTTGAAGTCCACTTTATCTGATATGAGGATGAAGCTCCCTGCTTTTCTACTGAGTCCATGGGCATGGCATGGACTGTCACCGTTAGTCTGTGGATGTCTTTTTCTATGAGATCAGTCTCTTGAAGTCAGCATATTGTTGGGTCTTTCTTTTTAATCTGATCTTCTAGTCTATGTCTTGAGATTAATGAATTTAGGCCATTAGCATTCAGGGTTATTACTATGATATGATTTGTATACCTGGTCATTTTGGCTTATTTTTGGTTTTTCACTTGTCTTGGTTTCCTGTTTGATTAGCTTTCCTTTAGGATAGTTTCTCCCTTTGCTGATTTGTATTGTTTTTCACTTCCTCCTCATAAAATATTTTACTGTGAATATTCTGTAGTGCACGCTCTTTGTAAATTATTTTAACTTTATCATGGAAAGATTTTATTCCCACCATCAAATCTGAAGGCTAGTTTTTCTGGGTATAAGATTATTGGTTGGCATTGATGCGCTTTCAGAGCTTGAAATATATTTTTCCAGGCCCTTCTTGCTTTTAGGGTTTGGGCTAAGAAATCTGCTGATGTCTGTATTGGTTTCCCCTTGATATGTAATCAGTTGCATTTCTCTCACAGCCTGTAAAATTCTATCTTTATTTTGTATGTGAAGTATTTTCATTATAATGTGCCTTGGTGTGAATCTGCTATAATTTTGCACATTTGGTGTCCTGTAAGCCTCTTGTGCTGATTTTCTGATATTATTTCATTGAACAGGTTGTTTATTCCTTTGGTTTGTATCTCTGTGCCTTCCTTAATCCCAATAATTCTTAAATTTGGTCTTTTCATGATATATCATAATTCTTGGAGGTTCTGTTCATGATTTCTTACCATTGTCTGAATTTGGTCAACTTTATTTTCAAGATGAAATATTTTGACTTCATTGTTGGAGATTCTGTCTTCCATGAGATCTAATCTGTTGGTGATGCTTTCTATTGAGTTTTTAATCTGGTTTATTGTTTTTTTTTTTTCATTTCAAGTGTTTCCATTCATTTTGTGGGGTTTTTTTCAGAATCTCTATATCTTTACTGAAATTTTCTTTAGCTTCCTGCATTTGCTCTTTTGACTGTTTATTGGAGTGATCATGCATTGCCTGCATTTACAATCTTTATCTTATCTCATCTTTTCTTATCTCATCTTTTGCTTCACGGATCATTTTAATCATGCAGATTCTAAACTCCTTTTCTGTCATTTCCACTGCCATGCTGTCATTGGGCTCCATCAAAATAGCATCTTGGTTTGTTAGGGACACCTTTTTCCCCTGTTTCTTCACATTATTTCTGTACATTCCCCTCTAGCAGTGAAGATCTGAGGTATTGCAGCTTCCCCTCTATGGGCTTACCATCACCCTGCAGGATTTCAATACCTTTCCTTTGAGGGGAAAATCGATATTAGCACCACCCAATACAAACAACATGCTGCCCTACACCAGAAACCCCCTATCAGGATGTTAACAGTTTGCAATAAACCGATCAGATGAGTTTGATTATTATATATGGTATAGCCAATAGTCAGTGGTTTGCAATGAGATCTACAACTTCTAGTGGTGGATGAAGAGGATGGAAAGGCATGTAGGATGTAACCATTAATGGGATAAGAAGTGAGGAAATAGAGGTACCAGGTGAAGGGAAGTGTGAGATTGGGATCAGAAGAAGTTGGTCTTTAGCATGAGAAAAGGGAGAAAGAGGCTCCAAGGAAATAGATAAAAATATAATGAGAAAAAAAAAGAAGAAAAATTAAAAAATTTTAAAAAATCTTTGGTTCACAGTCATCCACCACTCAAATCTCCAGTCCTCCGTGTTTGCATGTAAGTGTGATACCTGTCAAAAGGGCTCCAGTCTCCTGCAGGTGTCCCAGGATGGGAGCCGCCCCACCCAAAGATGGTGGCCACACCCTCAGGGATAATTCAGTATTTCTGCACCAGTCTCCAAATACACTGGGGAGCCACAGCTCAGGTGCCAAATCCGTGCAGGGGGCATATGGGCACCAGGGTCAGGAAGTGACGGGAGGCTACAGCCTTATGTTTAAGTCTTTGATATAGTTGAGTTGATAAATGTAGGATATGATGGAGGTTGTGATGCTCTTCTGCATGTGGAAATCTGATTGCCTCTCTAACACTGTTAATGCTCATATTAATACATCAGAACTTGTGTGTATTACAAGTGATTTTTTTTAAAAAAATAGGTTTTTAATACTGTTATGTGTTTCACTCTCTATTACTACAAAATTATCTGTCTTTTTGAATATTCCCACATCAGAAACATTTTTCTGTTATTGTTTATGATGCTCATTCACTTTAGACTTGTGAAGCCCTGATGTCCTCTTGACATATTTCCTTGTGATGTCTTTTCTCAAATAATACCAAAGAATATTTAATATTTTGAAATACTATACCTTCATAAGGTTTTCTAAATATACTTTTATAAATTAGAATTTTGTTTGACTTTACAATATATTATTTAATTTTCATCTATATGTGTATAAACATATAGTGCATTGGTGCATTATAGTTTTATATACAAGTGGGATTCACTGTTATATATTCATACCTTCATACAATATAACAATATAAGGTGGTCTTCTAATTCCCTTTTTCCTCCTTCTGCTCCTTCCCCCAGAACCTTTCCTTTATTCTACTGATCTCCCTTCTATTTTCAGTGGATCCCCCTATCTTTCCTTTCTTTATTCTACTTCCACTTATGAGAGAAAACTTACCTTTGACCTTCTTAGTTTGGTTTATTTCACTTAATATAATGATCTCAATTTCCATTAAATTTTCCTGCAAATGACATAATCTCATTTTTCTTCATGGCTGACTAAAACTCCATTGTGTACATAGACCACATTTTCTTTATCCATTCATCCACTGATGGACACCTAGGCTGGTTCCACAGTTGGGCTGTTGTGAACTGTGCTGCTATAAACATTGGTCTGCATGTTTCCCTGTAGTGTGATGACTTTAATTCCTTAGGATAAATACTGAGGACTGGTGTAGCTGTGTTGTATGGTGGTTTCACACCCAGTCATTTGTGGAGCCTCCATACTGATTTCCATAGTATTTGTACTAATTTGCAGTCCCACTGTTATTGTTTGAGTGTGAGGTGTCCTCCAAAAGCTTATGTGTGAGATAATCTAAGAAGGTTCAGAGGATAAATGATTGGGTTTTGAGAGTGTTCACCTAATCAATGAATTAATCCCTGATGGGATTAACTGGATAATAACTGGAGGCAGGTAGGGTATGGGCGGAGGAGGAGGGAATTGGAGCATGGCTTTGGGATATATGTATTTGCATCTGGCGAGTGGAGTCTCTCTCTACTTCCTGATGATGTGAGCTGCTTACCTCTGCTACAATCTTCTGCCATGATGTTCTGCCTCACCTCGAGTCCCAAGGAATGAAACCAGTCTTCCATAGACTAAAACCTCTGAAACGATGAGCCCTCAAATAAACCTTTCCTCCTCTACAATTGTGCTGGTCACAACAGCAGAAAAAAGCTGACTAAAGCACCCACCAACACTGTAAAAATGTTCCTTTTCCCCACATCTTCTCCAGCATTTTTTATTATTTGAACTCTTCAGGATCCATTGGTGTATTTCATATAGAGAAATGTCTATTTGTCTGTTTAAAATGGTTTTCAAGTCTTCAACTACCTTAGCATGGAATATCTGTCCTTTTATCCATGTCTACTGTGACTTATTTCTGTATATGAGCCTGTCACCTCCTTATTCAAGTTAATTTCTGCATGTTTGCTGGCTTGGTATCCATTTAGAGACCCCATGTAAGTTGTTTGAAGCCAGGTGCACCCATTGACTTTGCCTGAGTAAAACGTGCCTTCCTCATGTCATATGGAGGTGAGGCAGCTGGTTTCTCATCACACTGAGCCCAAACTCAACACTCCCTGTAGATGCTGATCTACTGGCCAGCCCCAGGGTTAGGTGAACACCTGCACCCCTTTTGTATGTTTTTACTCTAAGTTAGCCAGTTCCCTGGGAAAGCATATAGATAGTGCCCAGGGACCTTGGTAACTCTCTCCCAAATTGATTCCAGCTCCCTGTCACCCCCAACTCCCAATTGGCACATCTAACCCCTCTGGGATGTGAGCCTATCAAGAGCAATGCATTTCTCCCATATCATGCACTGGGGTTTCACTCCCTCCTCTGCCCTCTCTGATGCACCTGAACCTGCTAATCCTCCAGTCAAAGCCCTTCCAGGGAGTGCCCCCTTTGGCTTCTGGCCATTGTCAAGGGAGAGCCCTAGGGTCCACACTAGAAGGAAATCAGAGCAGAAGAAAACCATGGCTATTCCTTTCAGAGCTACTACAAATAGAATTATTTCCTTTATCTCTTCAGATTGCTCATGGTTAGGTTATGGAAATAAATTTTTGTCTACTAGTTTTGTGCTCTACATCTTTGATGCACTCTTTCATTAATACTAATAGTTTGTTGTGGAAACTTTATGATTTTTTTAAACACATAAGATGATGCTATTGGCCCGTTAAGATGATTTTTCTTTGTGAGTTACTTTGTCAGATGTATTTTATTTATTTTTATTTAATCTGGCTGTGACACAGCTCTCCATTAAATGAATGTAGGGAAAGTTGGAAAATTTGTCTTTTTCTGATCTTAAAAGGAAACTTTCCACACTCAGTATTGGTCATTTTCTTTGCTTTGAGATTAACTGTAAGACTCTGGTTAATTAGAGTTGGTGTCCTTCCTTCTTTTCAGATTCTTTGTCTATTCCTATTGTTGCTATGTGTGGATTCACATTTCCTTAAATTTCCAGTTTAACATTTGATCATAAAACTGTGCTGAGTTTTACAGAGTGCGTCTTCTCCACCAGAGGAAGAGGATTGTGAGTGATTTTTCTCCTTTATTCCTGCTATTGTGCACTATGACACTGGTGGATTTTTCTCTGTGTGTGTTGAAACTCTCCTGCCTTTAGGGTAAGTGACAGTTATCCATTGTGTATAGCACTTTCAATGTGCTGTTCCTCAATGTTAGACATCATGTTTCAATGTCTTATTCAAGCATTCTAGTTATTCATAGTATTGGGCTTTCAATGACACAGTCATACAAGTACGGAATGCGATTTACTCTAATCCTGTCCCCAGTGCCTCCTCTTTCCCTCCTCTCCTCGCTCCCGTTTCCCTTCCTCTAATCTGATATTCCTTCTTTTTATGTATTTTTTAAATGGATTCTTTGTAGAAATACATGAATGTGAAACTTACTGAGATATATTTGTGTGTGTACATGGGATAGTTGATTGATTCATCCCACCATTCCTCTCCTTATCCCATCCTTCCTCCCTCCTCTCAGTCCCCTTCCTCTCCTCTGAGGATTGCACTTCTATGTCGATGGGATTCCTCCCTTTTTCCCTAACGTTGCTCTTCCACATATGAGAGAAAACTCTCGATCCTTGATTTCTGAGTCTGCCTTTTTCACTTAGCACAATGTTCCCCAGTTCCATTCATTTACCCACAATAACTTCACGCCTCTTTATGGCTGAATAAAACTCCACTGTGCTTGCACTCCATTTTCTGAATCTTTTCATCTCCTCACAGACATCTGACTGGTTCCATGACTGGGCTAGAGTGAATTGCTTTGTTATACACATTGATGAACCTGCTTCCCTGCAGTTTGCTGATTTTAGTTCTTTTGGATAAATACCACGGAGTGTGATTTTAAAAATACTCTTTAGGGATATCTGTTCTATGTTTAATTTTCTCATTCTGTTTTTGGCATTGGTATAAAGTAATGCTAGCCTCAAGAAATGAGTTAGGGTATATTTACTGTCTTTTATTTTTTAAGAATTTTGTAAAAGGTCTTTGTTGTGATACTGGGGATTAAACCCAAGGCACTCTATCACTAAGCCCCAGCCCCAGTTCTTTTAAATTTTACTTATTTATATTTTTAATTTTGATACAGAGTCTTGCTAGCTTGCTGAAATTGATGCCATTCTTTAATTTTTTTCTGAGGAATAAAGTCTAATTTTCATAGAGTTTCTTTATGATTTTCTTTTTCTTTTCTTTTCTTTTTATGATTTTGCTTTTCTTTTCTTCTGTCTCTATTACTCCTTTCATTGATAATTTTTAGTCTGATTTTTTTCTTTCGTTCTACTTCTTCAATGTGTAAAATTGACTATTGTGAAGTCTTTCTTTTTTGAATGTATTTTCAAATAAAAACCCTTTTCTGAATGGACTCACTGCATCCCTTCAGTTTTGGTGTGTTGTGATTTGCTTTCATTTTCTAAACAAAATTTACAGTAGTGATGGCGAATTCTTCTCTAACCTCCTGTTTCCTTATGAGACAATGTTAATTTACACATATTTACATTGATCTTTTTTCCTCTGCCTTTTCTTTGTGATTCCCCTCCACTGGGAAGCCAAGTGCATCCTTCCCTGTCCCTGGGTGGACTATTCTGCACAGGTCTGTCAGGACCAGTTGGTGTGTGGTGCTGTAAGTCTTCTGTTTACCTATCAAGTCTCTGCCTGTTGTAGCTACTAGTGAAAGACAGTTGGATGGTGAAGCATATGTATATTAGTTGGAGAGCTGTCTCTCCCTTTTTTCTGCCATTTTCTCAATTTATTGTGAACCTCTGATATGTGCTGCATATATGCTCATGATTGCTAACCCCACTTGCACTGTAACCCTTATATCATTATGTAATGGTCATTGCATTTTTAAAAGTTTTTGACTTGGTGTTTGTTTTCATTTTGCTATTGTTATAGCACCCTGGTCTCTTTTGACTGTTATTTAGATGGAATACATTTCTTCACCCTTTTGATATTAGCCTATATGTGTACTAAGATGTGAGTCAGTACTCTAGGAGACAGAGCAAGGTTGTATGATTTCAAAAATCCTATTTGCTGTGGGTGCAGTTTCATTGGAGAATCTAATCCAGTTATACTTAATGACATTTATGATAGGGAGGACTTCTTGCCATTTGTTGTCTATGTGTCTTAGAGCACTTTTGATTCTTATACATTCCTTTATTGATGTCCTTTGTATCTGATTTTTTTTGTAGTGTTGTGTGTTGCTTCATTTCTCATTTGTATTAATGAAATACACATGCATATTGTTTGTGTGCGTGTCTAGTTATCTCGGGATTCGCATCTATCAAACTAAGTTTACCTTGGTTTAAAATAATCTTTTTAAACAGACACCAACTTAACTTTGATCATGCACAAAAGGTCTACTTTCTTAGTTTTGACCTTACACACTACATTATTGATGTCACAAATTACATACTGATACATTGTCTGCCAATTAACAGACTTAAAAACATTTGATGCTTTTTTCTTCTAAACTCTAAGAAAAGTTAAGAGTGGAGTAATAAACTGAAATACCAATATTAAGAATTTTTATATTTTCCTTTACCTGAGAACTTTATTTTTATATTTCTACAAATCACTAACTAGTGTCATTTTATTTTAACTTTAACCATTTCTTATGGAATGTATTTATTCCAAAAGATGTAATTAATGATTACTTTTCATTGTTCCTGGAATGTCTTTATTTCTCTCATATTATAAATAGTAGTTGTTTTATATATGGAATACTCAGCTGACAGCTTTTCTTTTCCAGTGCTAAATATATCATGCACTGTGCTCTGGCATGCAAAGTTTCTCCTGAGAGACTGACTAGTAATATTCTTGTGGATCAGTTTCATGTGATGAATTGCTTTCCTCTTATGCCTTTCAATATTCTTTCTGCCTTTGACTTTAGACACTTTGATAGTAATGATTCTTGGTCTGCAACTGTTTGGATTTATTATACTTAGAGTACATTGAGGGTCTTGGTTTTATGTATCACATCTTTCCTAAATATGTAAAGTTTGGTAATTATTTACAGAAGGTCTCAACCTCTTTCTCTACAAGTTTCTATCATCTTGTGACTTTCTAAGAATGTTTACCTTTTTGCTTTTCTTTTATTTTCGTTTGTTAGAATTGATAATTTTGTTATCTGTCTTCTAGTTTCTTGATTCTTCTTTATGTGTGTTTGAGTTTGATATTGAACATTTTAGTAAATTTTCCAATTCTTTTGTATAATTTTTCTGTTTTGCTTTTCTTCTCTCTTTGTATTTTCCATTAGCTGTTTGAACACATTTAAAGCAATGGATTTTAAGTCTTTGTCTAGTAAGTCTGAAGCTGGTGTCTTCAGATTAGTACTTGTAGATTTATTTTGGTTTTTTTTTTAATGGGACACAGTTCTGTGTTTGTGTGCCCTATGATCTTTTGTTAAAAAGTGTGCTTTAAATAAGACATCAACTATCTGCTGCCACTGAAGACTGGCTGTGAGTTTGCTGGAAACATCATTGAAAGGTCACTGGGGCATCTTTACTCAGCGTGTGTGCTTTCTTGCACTGAGCCTGGGCCTCCTCCCAATGCTCCTAAGTTCATGGATGCTTTTACATGTCTTCATTTTCCTGATGTTCTTGTCTATTCTTCTTCTCAGGGACTACATGTTCCTTTATGTTCCTTGGCCTAAAATCTCTTGCCCGCACACATCTGCAGGTCTGTCTCCTTGGATCTTTCATTCCCATGGTGCCTGCCACAGCAATGGGCAGTTTCCCACTTTGACAGCCAACCTTGCTGGTGTTAGTGTTGCCCTCTGAGCCAAGTGACACAGAAATAACTCCTGTGGAATCACAAACTGGACAAAGGACATCAAACTCTGTCCCTTTCCCTCCATCCCAAGGGAGGAAATGGAGAGTTGGACCACTTCTTCTTGTCATGTTGTATAGATGTGATAAAGATAAAAATACAAATAAATAAAAAAAACACTACAAAATCCCCTACTTACTTGATGTGTGTTTTGTTTATTGGACATCTAGTGAGTTAATATGGGTCATTGAAGAGTGTCAATAGTTCTCACAGGCTATTTTGGTCAAACTATAGATTTTCAATACTTCCATGGGGACTGATTGTTTGTGACTTCCTAGGCCACAATCTTGCTGACTTCCTATAATGTTGTTTAAAGGAGAGCTTTCTTTGTGTTTGTGCTGCTACAAGAGAATACCTAACTTTGAGTAATGTCTAACGAAAAAAAATATTTGGCTCACCATTTTGATGACTGGGAAGTTCACACATCATGGTACCACCATTGGATATGCCAAAACAATGGGGAATCATGAAGAAAACCCACCATGAGAAGAAGGGCTACTGTATGAGCTAGGAAGCATGAGGGCAGGGAGGAGCTTGGCTCACTGTTATATAACAACCTGGTCTCACAGGAACGAATCTAGTCCTCTAAGAACTTCATCAATCTCTTCTGATGGTGCTTCTCATGTGATGGAATTATTCAAGGCTCCACCACCTCAGCATTATTTTTATTTGATACTTTTTATTGGTGTATTATAGTGGCACATAATGGGATTCATTGTTACATATTTATATGTGCACACATATAGTGATATACTTCGATCAATATCACTCCCCAATTTACCCTTTCCCTGTCCTCCTTCCTCCAATGAACTTTTTCCTCTACTGTACTGTTCCTCCTTTGATTTTGATGAGATTCCCCCTGACATATACCTTTTTATCTCTCTAGCTTCCACATTTGAGAGAAAATATATAACCCTTGAATGTCTGAATTTGGCTTATTTTTCTTAATAAAAGCTTCTCAAGTTTCATCATTTTTCTGCAAATGATATAATTTCATGCTTCTTTATGACTGAAAAAAAATTTGTGTATATTACCTTATACTCTTTATCCATTCATTCATGGACAGATATCCAGGTTATTTCAATAGTTCATATTCATCTTGTGAATTGTGCTGCTATGAACATGAGTAAGCATGTCTCAGTACAGTAGGCTGACTTTAATTTTTTTGCATAAATACCACCCATACTGTTAAACTGGGCAGTGTCCTTTCAGCACATAAAACTTCAAAGGAAATAGTTAAAACACATTCAAAACATAGCATTATTTGTTTTTTAATTGTAATATGGAAATGAATGAAAAAGAATAGCAATGTAAATGATATTTCATATACACAATATAAACCTATCATCTTTCAAATTTAAAAAAAATTTAAGTTCTACAGAAGAGTTTTACTTGTGCTTTGTGGAATATTAAAGAATGGTCACTGGGGTGTGTAGCACATAAAGCAAGAGAATATGAAGAAGTTAACCTGAGATTAACCCACATGGAGATTGGAGTCTGAGCTTTGATTCTGCTTGCTAGTTGTTTCCACAACTTCCTACAACACATCTTCTAGGATGCAATTTCCAAATGTTTTTATATTCTGAAATTAACATATCTATGTTCAAAGGGGCTGGGAATTGAACTGAGATTGTACATTTCTCAGTCTTCACCCTCAGTAATTCCTGGTGAGGTCATCCTCAAGGTGAAGAGGTCACTGTTCCAGTCAGGGGACAACAGGCCTCTGGAGGTAGGTGCTGTCTTAAAAGCCCAGGCACACATTATATTGTGCTCTATAATGCAGCCACCTCTTATTTTTGCAGATGAATCTCCAAATTGCTGAGTTATGTGTGTTTGTTTGTGTGTGTGAGTTCTTCTGTCTGTACATGAGTCATTGTGGATCCCCTGCTTTATTTAGAAGTTTGGTAGAATGTTCTATTCATGCTTGTGTGTTTCTTCTCTGTATGTGTTTATATATGGGGTGACATCTGGTCTCAGTGGGATATCAAGTTCCATATTTAATGGATCCATATTTAATGTTTGAAGAGACATTTCCAAATTAATGTCATGTGCAGTAACAAATTTAGTACCTGAACTTGAAGGAAAAGCATTTGATGAAGCTCTATGACCACTGAACTGAAGCCATAGACCTGGACTTGGCATAGTTGTGGCTGTCAATCTTATCTCCAGTTGCTCTTTTCTCCCATTTTCATTTCTTATTGCACCAGATGAATTTTTTTCAATTAAATATAGTTTACTTTTGTAAAATCCTTTGCCTGAACATTTTATAGTTTTCATCTGTGAATATTTATCTGTACTCTTCAGTTACACATTTTTCATTTATTTTCCCATTAATCTATTAATCTAATATTGTAAAGGCAATATTTAATGATAATGAATTTTCTTTAATTGTATAAAATTGTCATTTGAAACATTTGCTTTTTCTATATTTGTAAATATATTTTTTCTATATTTATTTCTTTATTTTGTTTATTTTATTTATTTATATATTTATTTCTTTTTCTATATTTATTTCACTGTTTGAAAATATAAACATAAATGGCAAGTGGAATATACAGTTAATAATTGGACCATATGTCAAAATAGAACTCTGAACATTCTCTCCAGTAACATCACAGGGAGCCAGCCTGCTGAGGACCAGGCCTGTAGCAGGGACACCCCCACCCTTAGGGCATGGCACCCAGCACATGCTCGTTCCTCGCTGTGCTGCTGGGACCAAGCTTTCTCTTAGGAGTGCTCCAGATGCTCCTAGGTTTCATTAGTTTTTATTTCATGCTCAGGAAAACTATGTGGGAAAGAGATTAGTTAAAATCACACAGAGCACCCAGAGGAGAATTTGCCTAAATTGTTGCAATGTAACAGTAGCTTCAGTTGCAGTGTCTGGTCAGCAGTAGGTCTTTGGTCAGTGACAGTTGAGGGTGATTAACAGCATTTGCTGAGGGCCCCTTGTTGGCACCTGCATTGCCGTTGCAAGCTTTGCAGAGACACTGGGCTTGTCTGTTTCTAAAGACAGGCAGCAAGATCTTGTCACTTGATCCTCTGAGTGAAATTAGAGGCCAAGTGTAAGTGGTGATGCCTATGAAATCAAGTAACTGCACAGTCTCAAGTCACTGCTTGAGTGGGGTTGTGGACACAGCCAAGAACGTCTAGGGCTATGCCAAGTGCTCGCTGTGGCAGTGCGCCCCCTTGTGATCACGTCATGTGGTGCACTGTCCAGTGGGGAGGGACAGCTCCTCCCTCCCCTCGGTAGGTTAGAAGGGCCTTGGTTGATGATGCAGGTTTGTGAATGTGCAGAGATATATCTTCTGTTTTTCTGGGTAAACAAACTCTAGATCATTTGAATTCAGGAAACACAGGCCCATCAACATTTATAAAATGACAGTGATGTAGAATGTGTATTATGTGAAGCTAAGAACATGCTCTGCTTAAAGCAATAAACACTGCAAGGAGGAAGTACCTTTCTTCTAAAGGGATAGTGTGAACACTGTGTAGACAGATATGTGGGCTGAATCTGGGTTTGCTATGTGTTAGCACATTCAAGTTAACAACAAAAGTTATGACAGGTTAATGAAAAAATGTGTGAAGAGATTATTTTCACTACTGATGAAAAGAGCAAATGTGTATCTTCTAACACAGATATTTTTCATCCTTACCCACCCATTAGTTCTAATTATCTTTTTTTTACTTGACACAAATATTACATAATTAAGGAATCAAATACACATTCTACATCACTGTCATTTAACTCTCAGTTAAAGCAAACCCAGATTCAGCCCACATATCTGTCTAAACAGAGTGTAGTAAAGTGGTGAAATGCTGTCATTAACAGCAGGACACAAATGGATGAAAGGGAGGTCATTGTGTTAAGTGGGACAAGTTGGACCCAGAAGCAGACACCACAGACTCTAACTCATTTGTGGAAGCTGAAAAGCTGATCTCAGGGCAGAAGGGAGTGGGGTGGTGTCATTAAAGACCAGGAAGTCCTGGGGAAGTGGGGATAGAAAGAAGCACCAGGGTGGCCACGGAGCCAGTTAGTGGAGGGGACTCAGCACTGGCCCTCCTGTAGGAATCACCTGGTGAGAGCAGGCTGGGGTAGATCTCAGAAGGACTGGAGAACATGAGGATGACTGGTCCAGTCCACAGAAAGACCAAGTCTAAGAGGTGGCTCAGCTTTGATTACCATGCCTTCAACAGGTGATTGAGTTACCGAGGTGTTCTGTAGAAATGTGCAGATAGTCCATCTCAATTAAAAAAAAAAATTAATTGAAATAAGTTCAAAATTAGTTTTGATGTTAAAAGCACTGGTCTATTTCATTTTCTTAGATGGACATATTTGCTGCAATCTTTACATACGAGGCCTTGTGTAAGTTATGAAATTATAGCATGCATTAATATTAGAAAATGATTTCCAAAAGGTAAAATGGAATTCCATTCACTTAAGAGAAAGATTTGCAGCACGGGAAAAGATGTCAACATAACAAAGCAAAAGATCAAGATTAATCATCATATTGAACTGTTTATGAGTGGACTCCAAATGTGCAGTCAAGTCTACGTCAAAATCAGTGTTTAGCTGAACACAAAGTCAAACTTTCACATTGGTATCATGGAACAGATTGAGTGAGAATGAATTAGTATTATGTGCAATGCTTATAAATGCAATTTGTTCTAGGTAATTTAGCAGAAATTTTTCAGATATTTAGAGACAGAAGATAGAAAGATGTCTTGGACATGCAGCATGAGGCCCTCTGCTGGTCAGGGTTGGGCTCAGTGATGATGCCAATCAGCCCACTTGCCACGGACACTAGGGAGGAAATGTTTAGTAAGGAGGAAGCATATTTTCCTCAACTTCTCTCTTTCTTTATATTCTTTAAAATATCAAAAGTCTACATTGATGAAAAAAGCATATCTTGTATATTACTAGAATTTTGAAAGTTTTCTCCTTGTACAGTATTGAAGATAAAAAGCAGATGCAATATGTTAGATATATCATCCTAAACTGAAGCAACTCAAACAGGATGCTTTACTTATGATCCACATGCTGCATTTAATTAAACAAGAGTAATACATGGAAACATAAAGTCTGATTCTACATCATGAATTCCATTATGAGCATATTAGACATGTGATGTAACGTGTATGACTTTCCTTTTAATACCATAAATTACTTAAGTTCTCTTATTTGCTCTAAAATACATTCTCATTAAGTAGATTTTAGACCTACACAGTAACTCTTCACACTTGAACACAGGGGATTTCCCAACCTTCCCTATGTATTGGTGACTTCCTTCAGGTGTGTCATAATCAAAGTCACGATAGGATTTTCATATTGAAAGCTTAAACTATAACCTCATGTAAGTCTCCTCTGGAAAACCTGCCTGGGTTAAAAGGGATTTCAGACTCTGGAGATCACCAGCTCACACCTATGCACAGCACTGGTAACCTGAGGAATGAATAACCCAGGGCCCATGTTGCCCCTTGGTGATGACTACCTGCTTAGATACGCGAAGAATGGATACAGGAAGGTGTGCCTGCAATCCCTGGGACTGAGCCTGCAGTGCATCAGAACTGACCTGAGCACTGAGCATTAGAGCAGCCTGTGGCACCTCCAGAGAGACAAATGAGGAAACAGAAGAGTGAAAGAAAATGTGCCTCTGGTTCCACACTGGCTTCTATGTGACACAGTGTGGGAGGAATCTGAGAGCTGAAGACTGACTTGGAGGGACACTTGGATGTGTTCCATATGCTGTGTTGAACTGCATTAAATATGCTTCCAAGACGAGCAGGTGTGTCTGCACATTTAATAATAAAAAGCACATGCAGTGAATGTGAAGCCTGAGAATAAGTGTCATGATTTCCAAGTCTCCCATGCAGTCACCCGACTACAGTTCTAAAGACAAAGTTCTGTATCTATACTTAACTTCCTTTCTGCACCAGGAATACATGTGATTGGTGATAGTGGTTAAAATACAGCAAAGAGCACTACCTAAAGCTACAGTAAACAACTGTATTCTATTTTGTAAAATTGAATTAAATTTATTTTTAGTTGACATAGAAAAAAGGAAATTGTGCATATTCCTGAGGTACCATGTGATATGTATATACACTGACACTTTGCATAGCATTTAATCAGAGTGCTCACACCTATTCCTAAAATATTTGCCTTTTTTTCCTAGTGAAACTCCCTAAATCCTCTCTTCCACCTTTTTGAAGTAGCTTCTCCAGCCTTGTCATTGATAGTCGATGCACAGTAGCAGGTAGAGCTCTGCTCCTGTGTAACTGCAGCTAAGCACCCATTGACCACTCTGGGCCACCCGCCTCCCTGCCACCCCATGCTGACCTGGAATGATCAAGTAGCTGCTCCAGTTCCCTGTGTGAGTGAGTTTCTGCCATGCTGGCTTCTGAGCCTGGCTTATTTCACTAAGCTCTACCCATGGGGCCACAATGACAGATTTTCATTTTCATGGCTGAATTTCATTCTGGATATAAATGTACCAGCACTTTCATCCACTCATCATATATTGGGTGACACTGAGACCTGAACCTGGGTGCCTCTCATTCTGAGCTGTGTAACAGGCCCCCCACCTTTTCAGTCTTACTTATGAGGCAAGGTCTACATTTCCCAGGGTGACCTTGAACTTTCTCCTCCTGCCTGAGCCTCCCAGTCTGTTGGGATCACAGGCTGCACCTCCTTGATGGCACATTCCTCAGGTATTTGGGGGACAGTCTGGCACCCATTTCTAGGATCCCCTGAATGGAGCTGCAGTGTCACGGGCATGCTGACCCCTTCAGCATACTGATGTCACTTCCTCTGAGTTTGTACCCAGCAGTGGGTCTGCTGCAGCATGTGATAGTTGGATTTAAAAATAAATGTTCCTAAGATAATAAAAGCAGAAAGATAATGTACTCTCTTAAGATAATAAAAGGGAGAACAGAAGGAATTCTTCATTCTTCCCTTGTTCTCCAATGAACTCTTATTAAGATGTTTTCTTGAAGATATTTCTTGGTCCACATTGTTATTTATATAAAGTCATGAAACAAAAAATGATGAATAATAGTTATAAACCCTCTCTCTGTTTCTCTCTCTCTCTCTCTCTCTCTCTCTCTCTCTCTCTCTCTCTCCCTCCCTTCCTCCCTCCCAGCAAAGCTGGGGAATAACTGAGATTCTTCTGAAGCTCATTTTGCCCTGCAGGTATACTGGACAGATATGAAAGATCAGTGATAAAAAGGAAACACTAATGAGTCACATATTTAACAATGTCATTTAAGGTAGTTACATATCATGGTTAATGGAATAAAGAAGTGAATATATTTTCAAAATAATAAGAAGAAAAGGAATTGCTTCAATATAGCCATTATTTTTGCACAAAATTTTTTAAAGAAATCCTTCTAATTTTCCACAACACAAAAGTTTGCACTGCTGTGATCATGGGGCATAATAAATGCAAACACACAGGTAGTGGTAGGAGAGGTACCTGTGTGTGGAGGACGTGTTTCCCAGGAGCACCTGCTTCCTGCTCTACTCTCCAGTGGGATTTAAGTATATACTCTTCAGCTGGAGAATATTTTATTGACTTGATGCTATTTTGCATCTAAAGGTACTAAATCAGTCAGGAAAGGATCTAAATCAGTCAGGAAAGAAGTGCTACAAGGCCAGGACACAGCACAACAGGATCAAGAGTGTCCTGCAGTGTGAGGAAGGTCCAGAGCTCCTGCCTATCCCCAGGGAGAACTTCAGGTCACACAGGGCATCTTTTCTCTTTGGCTTACAAACAATGCACCAGAGAGTCAAAAGCCTCAATTACAGAAGGTTTTTAAACAATAACTTGGAACATACCTAAACCCAAGATATATGACTTCATCCAAGAAGCAGAAACCATAGGGAACAAGGGGAAGAACTGCAGACCACCAATGCACCTCTGGCAATTCTCCTGGACTGCAGTGTCTGAATCAGGTACCACGTCAGCGATAACCAGCCAGTGAATTTCACTGCAGTTTGACCACAACCTTCACCAAGGTTGCAGGAAACATGGAGACAAGAACAGGTCAGCTTAGATCACCCTGTGCATGCATGAATGTGTTGAGGGATTTGCTCTATTCTTGGAGGAACATGAGGACATGCTGCTTTGTCAGCAGCTTTCCAGTGACCATCTTCTTCAAACCCATCTTCATGGCCTTGTTCCTTAGGCTGTAGATGACAGGGTTGAAGGTCGGGGGCAGCACAACATAGAAAGCAGAGAGCACCAGGTCAGTGAATGAGGAGGAGCCTAGGAGGGGCTTCAGGAAAGCAGCAAAGGCAGTGGAGAGGAAAAGCCAACCCAGGTGGGGGAGGCAGGTGGAGCAGGCTTTGTCCCACCCTGCTGTGGATGGGATCTGCCTGACAGTGGAGAAGATGAAGACATAGGAGATGATGATGCAGGCAAAGCAGCAAGTGTCCAGGACAGCACTTCTGGAGATGAGCATAACTTCTGCTGTCACGTGCTGGGAGCAGGAAATGGCCAACAGTCGGGTCATGTCACAGAACTGTTGGATTTGTTGGTTTCCACAGTAAGAAAAGGAAAAGGTGCTCACAGTGTGCATGACAGATATGAAGCCACTGCTGAGCCAGGAGAGGGTGGCCATCTGCACACAGGTGCCCCTGCTCATGATGGCTTCATAGTGCAGGGGATGGCAGATGGCGGCATAGCGGTCCATGGACATCACAGTGAGAAGGCTCATCTCTGCAACTGCAGAGAAAGGCACCAGAAAGACCTGGGCCACACAGCCCAGGAATGAGATGGAGTGACAGTCAGTGATGGAATTGGCCATGGCTTTGGGCACCACTGCAGAAATGAGGCAGATATCAATGAGGGAGATATTGATATATATCCTCAATATCATTCCTCAGGAAGAAGTACATGGGCATGTGGAGGGTGGGTCCAGGGTGGTGATGGTGACTGCGAGGCTATCCCCCATCAGGATGGCCAGGTAGGGTGCAACTCGAGCCCCAGCTTGCAGGACCTGAAGTCTCCACCGTCCAGGGAAGCCCAAGAGGAGGAAGCCATTCACCTCTGAGCTATTGTGCATTATTGATGAATATTCTGCAATAGAAAAGGACAACTGAGGGCCTGTCACTACAGGGCTTCCCTCCATCTCTCCTTAGAGCCTGGCTGATGTGCAGAGCTGCCTTGCTCTCTTTGGCCTTCATAACCTGCAACACCTGTCCTGTGCCTTCACTTCACTCTGTTCTCACGGTGAGGTGGGTCTCAGGGAGGCAGCTCATGACAAGGTGTGATGGTTTCATAAATTCAGCGCCTGTCTTCCTGTTGGAGAACCAAATCCACTTGAACACTCAAGGCATTATTGGTAGGTGAGGACTGATTTCTGACATTGATCCTCTCTTTTTGCCTGTCCTGCTGGTGATGTTTCTGTACAGATAACTTTTGACTATTTGCATTATTTCCAACTGAAGCTATTTGCTTTGAGGTAACTATGAGGCTTCAATGGAATCTCACATTGATCTAACAGTCTCCTATAAGCACACAGCAGCTTAATTCAATCATAAACCAATCTGCACTGTGTCTCCCCATCCCATATCTTATGTTTTAAAATATTTCTTGGCATACATGGTATTGAACTAGGGACACTTTACCACTGACTCATATCCTCAGTCATTTTTTTTTAAATTATGCTTTGAGTAGGGGTCACTAAATTACCCAGGATGGCCTCAAACTTGTGACACTTCTTCCTAGCTCCCCAAGTAGCTGAAATTGTACACAAGCACCACAGGCCCCACTCTGCTTTCCTTTCTTGTTTATACCCTACAAGGCAAATTTGCTTAACACAACTCAAGAAACACATTCTTTGGCAGAGCAGATACAGCTGAGACAGCTTTAATATTATGGAATTTATTAATACACATGCACACATATACCTGTGTGTGTACCTATATAAATCTCTAAACCATCTCCCTATCTAAGCACCTCCCTCTCAGAATCTGACAAAACTTTCACAGGCCCCATGAGCTCCTCTTCTGCAGCCATATAAACTCCTACATCATCATCCTTTACCATGGATTTTATTAAAATTTCTTTCACTAACTGTGATTTCCATGTTTCCCCAGGAATTTTTCTATTTCAAGCTCTCTCAAAAAACCCAAGGTGCCCCTAGGAATTCTCAGTCAATGGTATCTATAAATAAAATATCCAGTGATAGACATTAGAAATACTTCCAGGGCAAGTTCCCTAGAGAGCTCCAATCCCATTACCTCATTTTCCCTGATGGTGTGCCAGTGTAATCAATTCCTGTTATTTAACAGGCATGCAGAAGAACCAGCCAGCTCCACCCACCTCTCCATAGCACTTGCTGACCTGCTAATGAGGAGGTTCTGCTCTGCCCTCACATGGATGTGTCTGGATGCAAATTATAATCCTTCCTCCATGTGAGATCTGACTAATTGAGGTAAAACCTCATGATTGCCTAACTGCAAGTGATGTCTTCAGTGTGTCTTGACTTCCACTTATTATAGAATGTTGCAGGGCTTGAAGTTAGAGAAAGACTTTGATAAAATGGTGTACTATTTTTATTTTATAACCAATCAGAGTTTAAATTCACCACCGCGTCTGCAGATCAGTTATGTACAAGAACAACATATCTACTTCTAGTTTAGCAGTCTTATTTATATTCTGGATTGGAATCTCAGCTAATTCCTACATCTGCAGCTGTTCAAATAACTTCACAGCTATTGAGGAATGTTGACAGCTTAAAATGGCTCACTCCACAGAGAAAACTCCTCTTTACCTTCTCTTGTAAATATGAGAAAGAGGAATCACACGTGTTTCACTATCATGTTCTTCTTGAAGATATTCCAACATGACACTGGTTTAGCTTTCCCTGTTTGCAGGAACTGTGAGCTCATGCATACTGCCTCAGATAAACACACCTCAGAAGCAGGGGACCAGCTTGCTTCATGTGCACCTCCCACTGCTATCACAGAGTCAGGTCTGAGTGGGGAAGCATGGGTGAACAGATCACCAGAAAATCCCCAAAGTCAGAGAAAAGATAGAAGTGCTCACAATTATTGATCATGAATAACACACCTCCTGCTCTTAGAGAATTGTCTGGGAAGGCACAGAATTCTGTTCAAGCAGGAGTTTATTTACAAGCATGTTGGACACTTGAGACATCATATCCATGTAGACACTGGAAGCCTGGGGTCCTTGAATGCCTGGCTGTGGGCCAGGCAGAGATGTCCTTTCTGTGAGGTCTGTGGTCAGCAGCTAGTCTTTGTGGGGATATTTGAAAACAAATAATAAAGAAACTAAAAGACTAAGTGTGTCTGTCCTTGTAAGACTGAAGTGGGAACAGGGCAGAAGGCAGCCTGAGTGCTCTGAGGTGGGGGGCAGGTAATCAGAGGAGGAGACAGGAGGAAGAACTCAGGCAGGACAGTGGCAGCTGGGATCCCAGGGACAACAGCAGCAGTGCAGCCACCAGGAGAATGTGCCTCTGCTCTGGGTGCACTGAGCAGCTTCTGTTCAGGGCCACCTGCCTGCCTTCTCCAACACCTAGCAGCACCCAAAGGAAAGCACACAGATTCCTGAAGGTCCAGGAATGCCAGATGCACACCTCTGGGTTGACACATGTTTTAGACTATTATTTCAAAAGTGTTTTTCTTGATTTACTTTTTGGTAATGGAAACAATGCTTTCTCTTTCTCCATCACATACAAATTCAAGCAGAAAGTCAGATAATACTGCTATTATCCCTTGGGGACAACTGTACTCACGGACCAGGGAAAGCAGGACTGTGCTCCCCCAGGACACATCTTTCATTGCTTGGCATCCTCTAGAAAGCAGAGTCTAGAGAGCAGAGTATGTGACAATGTTGGGTTAAAGATTAGTTTTGTTAACAAGGATGTTCTCAAGGGAATAATGTTTTACTCTGTAGAAGGCACAGGTTTTCACAGTGCATGTTAAAGTTCATTAACATGACTTTAATTTTCAGTGCAACTAATATCAGCACACATCTGAACTTCAATAACTCCTGGTGAGGCCCACTCTATTCTGCCCACCTTCAGGTGTAATAGGTAACAAAGATTTTGACATCCATCCAAGCATGCAAACCACACTCAGGATTTGACAACTCTCTTCCAATACCAGGGTGGCCTCCACCATCCAGGGTTGGTTAGGTCCTCCAGGAATGAGGGAGGACCAGGAAACTGGTTCAGGGATGGAAAGAGGGGATATCTGGCCCCCAGCCCTCCTGGATTACCCCAGCCCAGGTGTACAGTCACTTTCACCTGCTCTGTGAGCCTTGGACCAGGAGCCACAGACCCACCTGGGTATCTCTGGCTTGAGACACTGTGGGCATTTTGCTGATCACTGCTGCATCCCTGACCACCCCAGACTTAGTATCCTTCTGGTTTCCCCCAGGACCTCTGTGCACACTCATCCCCACACCATACCTTAAATTACTTTTCCTTGCATTTGACAGGGGATGTCAAACTGCATCAAGAATCAGGTAGAAGACCCCAGGTACCTCACCCACACTACAGGTACCCTAGGGATTGAACTCTGCACACCTAGCCATTTCCCAAGTATTGCACAATTGACTCTGTCCTAAGGAAAATTCCAGCACTGCCTCCAACAGCAGCCCAGGATTGCAGCTGGGGCTCCACCTCTGTCAGTGCTCTTTAGTGTCCTCCAAGTCCAGTTCTACCTGTCCACTGATGGGCCTGGAGTCAATGGAAGGAGAGTCTTAGTCAACTCTCCTCTTTCAGTTCTTACTAATGTTGAAAACAGAGAGAGGCGGTGGCGATCACAGACTGGACTGTGCCCTTGGCTCTCCAGTTCTGCTGCATATAGCACATGGCTTCCTTGGAGTTTGGCTAAATTGGGGAAGGAAGGGCTCGGAGCACAGACAAGATTCTACCATGCAATATTATTTAATAATCATCACAAGCATATTTCATAGTGTGGTTCTGGTGAGTGTCTTCAAGCATCCTGACTGTCCTTACGCAGGAGTCTGAGCACTCACAAAGCTGGAAATGCTGGAACGAGCTCCTGCAGAACCATGTCCAAAACCTGAGTGTGTGAAGGGCAACTTCCCAGGGTGCACTCAGGCTGCTCCCCCCTTTATTCTCTCTCCACTGAGCACGGGATGCACATAGGGAAATATAGAGCCCCATCCTGCTCAGAGGGATCATGCCTGCAGAAGGAAAAGACAACAAATAGCAAATAAATACTAAATCCAGACCTCGAGGTACAGGGATTTGGTGTGCACACCTAGAATCAAGAGTTCACATTCAGTTTATGCATTCAGCGGAAGATAACTTCCCCGGGACTTAGGAGATTGTTTTATAAAAGATTCCTCAAAACCATTCTTATGTATTCTAACTACAATATGTTCATTGTGCTCAACTTAACTTCAGTGTGTTTGAGGATATGAAACAATTCTAGGACACTTCCACAGGAGGTGACAGTGGATAAAAGTTTTCATAGATGCATTGAATCATATCAGATGTCAGAATAAAGTTAAATTTCCTGACTTTAACCAACTTTCCAAAGTAAATCTGAATTGCCTATTGAAAATGTTGCTGAGATGAGCAGTTGTCAGAGCACCAACCATGGGAGGGAAGCCTTTAGGAAGAGTAGAATGGAAGGAAGAGGTGAGGGCTGTGGCTGCTCCCCAGCACCTTCCCTGCCTCACAGCCCGTGTCCTGACCTGTCTGGAAATTGAGGGGCAACCTCCCTCCAACAGGGGACAGGATCCAGAACATCCCTAGGGCACCACAGACACCTCTGTGCAGAGAAAAACAACTGCTTGAAAATGTGTTTGAACCTTAGATTTGTTAGATACATGTTTTCGCTTTTTCCTTATTTGTGAAATATTTCCACATTTATGAAATATGTTCTACTGTAGTAAGTGCAGGTCACAAGATTTTTTGTGAATTATATGAAAAATTCCATATTTCAAATTGAATTAATAAAGCATACATGTAAGCCTTTCCATATAGAAATATAATACTGAATCTTTTTTTACTAAATTTTAATGACTTTATTTGTGCACTATAGTGATACATATTAGTAGGATTCATTTTGAAGTATTAGTATGTGAATGAAAATAAATTGCCACATTTCTATTCCTCTGCCTGCCTTCCTGTTCTAATGCTCTTATTTCTATTTATTTATTGTTTTTTAATTAGCACTGTAAGAATAAACATAGGGCAACATTCACTGGGGCATGTTTATCTAAGTGCACAGCAAAACCTGGTGAATTTCATTTCTCAGTTCCTCCTCTCCCATCTCTGTTCACCCCCCTTCCCTTCTACTCTGTCATTGTCCTTTCCTCAGGTCCACTCTTTTTTTCTTCCACTCCTTATTTTGTTTTAAGCCACATGTGAGAGAGAACATTGCATCCTTGATTTGCTTACTCTGACTTATTTCACTTAGCAGGAAGCTCTCCAGTTCCATCCCTTTTCTCCAGTTCCATCCATTTACCAGTAAATGAAATCATGTCATTCTTCTTTGTGACTGAGTAACCTCCATAGCATAGGTAGACCACATTTCCTTTATCCATTCATCTCTTCACAGGCCCCTGGGCTCAACCTGTACCCTAGCTGTTGGGAGTCTGCTGGAAACATGGGTGGATGTGGCTGTGTCACCACAGTGTGCCCATTTTAATTCTCTGGGGTGAATACAAAGGAGTGGGGACAGCAGGATCGGGGGGGGTTCCATTCCTCACCTTCAGAGATGCCTAGTGTTTTCCAAATTATTATTTCCTACTGCAGAGTTCAGTTGTCTGAATTGCATATGGCACAAAGAACAAGAATTTTCTGAAAGAAGGTTTTATCCTCTGCAGGTTATACACTGAGTTCTGAAGACCAGACTTCTATTTTATTCTCTCCTTCTGAGAAAAGAGGCCCATCCTCCCTGCTTTCAGATAACATCTGCAGTGTAAAAGGAGACCCAGCCAAGCTTCACAGACATACTGAATCCTGAGTGGTGAACACATTCCTGCTCTTCTCCTGTTTGCTCTGCTAAAAGGTTTGCTGAAGCGTGGCTGCATTCAATTCTCTTCCTAACACCTCCTCTTCCTGCTCCTCCACCTGATCTGGTCCTTCTCCCTCCATTCCTTTGGTTCATTGTATTTCTTTTAGATATTATTAGCTAGAAGTTGATGTTCCTATCAGTTTTTAATGTATCAAAGATCTTCTGATCAGTGTGTTAATAATATTTCATAAATTAAAAAAATTGTCAACAACTTATCTGGTACTAAATCCTGGAACTACCAAAAAACAGTAAAAGAATTCAGTTTGATAAAAAGAAAATCCCCCAAGAGTATCAATAGTTTAGAGAAGGACAGTAAAATTGATATTAGTAAAGGGGGCTGGGAGAGAAGATGAATCATAGGAAAAATCCTGGAGGACTCTAGGAATTTATGGGGTGTCAGCCTGTGAGGAAGGAAGTGGGTTAAAAGAAGACACATCTCTCGAGTCACTAAAACATCACCTACTGAGTTGATGCTGAAACATCCCAAAGTGGTGAACTGACTGCTTCAGTGTGTGAAGTAAATAGATAGGACTTCTTACCTGAAGCCTTCCAAAAAGAAGGGGAGAAAAGGATTGTCAAACATCTCTCCTCTCTTATCATCTCTCCTTCCCTTCTCCTCCCCTCCTCTCCCCTCCTCTCTCCTCCTCTCCTCTCCTCTCCTCTGCCCTCCAAATCGGTCATTCCAATTTGCAGTCCCACCAGCAATGTGATGGTACCTTTTTCCCCACTTCCTCACCAATATTTATTGGTACTTGTATTGATAATTGCCATTCTGACTGCAGTGAGAGGGAACCTCTGTGTAGTTTAATTTGCATTTTTCTAATTGCAAGAAATGCTGAACATTTTTTCATACATTTGTTGACCTGTTACATTTTTTCCTCTGTGAAATGTCTGTTCAGTTCCTTAAACACATGGGCTACTGCATGGTCTCACAATAAAGAAAACCCTTCAGGGACTCTTGCCACTTCTCTACTGAAAATCAAGATTGGCAGCAGGATTTCCATTTCCTTTCATCTTCTGAAGTGTGTTTACATTATGCTCACTTGGCTGCCCTTGAACACATCCCACACTGAAGGCACCAGGACTGCTTCTGCATTCTCATTCTCCTTGGACAGTGCCCCTTGGAGCAATCAGAACCTGGACTTTCCACATCACTCCCTCTGTGGGACACAATGCCAATCTGCAGCAGACAGCAGGGCATGGCTGAATTCCAGATGTCATCTTATCTCCATGTTCCGGGACATTGTCATGTATTTCATGTTGGACGTCTGTGCATTAAAAAAGTAAGAAATGCTGGAAGATCCAAACCCTCAACTGTACTTTCAGGTCTTAGGTCTTTGATTAATTTTGGGTTGGTTTTTGTCCATAATGAGAGGTTAGTGCCTGTCATTCTTTGCCTCTGCTGTTTGGTTGTCCCGGCACAACTGGTTGAAGAGACTCCTCTTTCCCCACTCATGTTCTGGGTGCATTTGACAAACACCAGTTGGCTGTGGATTCCTGTTGCACCCCCGTTGCTGTCAAGGGGTTCTGTTTCCTGGCGTGTGAATACTGGAGACCATGACTAGCATTCCCAGGTTCCCACTGCTGTCACCCAAGTGGCCACTTCCATCTCCTCCCACCTTCAGGACCCATCTTTATTCCATTCATGTGGACACTCCAGCTGCCTCCCTGGCACGCTCACATTTATGCTGGCTGCCCCCAGTGTCTTCCTGTCACTCCTGTCATTCACTGTCCATCAAGGCTCCATTTCAAGTTCTGACTCAAAAGTTGCCAGGCCATCATGATGAGCAGTTTCACTCCTAAGGAAGAGTACCTCACTGCCATGATCTTTTCTTATGCATGGCAACACTGAGGCTGTGCTCCACTACTGAGCTACAACCCCAGACCCAATACCTTGATTTTAAATATGTTTAGCTTTTGACAGCTCCTTCTTTGCTATAGCATCAAGTTAAATAGAATAAAATTTTTCATGTGATCTATATGAGAGAATGCAGTGACACGCAGAACTGAAAATCACACAATTTGGGGTATGAAATGATTAATAGCTTTTTAAAACTCAAGTAAATATAAAACAGGTTATTGTTTCCTATACAGGTATCGTTTGGGTGGTTATTGTGTGAACATCATGAGTTACTTTATTCCACAAGGTTTCTCAATGCACAAAAGTGACACAGTGCTCGTTGAAAGTGGACCTAAATTAGCTAAAATGTGTGTTAGGAATTCAAGGGCAACCACTGAAATTTTTTGAAAGATGAATAATTAGTTTGTTAAAAGACAGAGCAACAACAACAACCACAAAAAGCACATAAAATGCTGGGAATAAGTAACCAAAAAGCAGAAAGCAGGCAGGTTCCATGATGAACACCTGTAATCCCAGCAGCTTAGGAAGCTGAGGAAGGAGGATCAAGAGTTCATAGCAGACCTCAGAGAAGCCAGGTACTAAGCAACTCAGTGAGACCTTATCTCTAAATGAAATACCAAATAGGGCTGGGGATGTGACTCAGTGGTTGAGTGCCCCTGGGTTCAATCCCTGGTGCCAAGAACAAAAATGCAAAAAAGAAACAGAAAGCAGAAAGAAGAGATAAATAAAAAAAAATGAAAGAATTATAAGCATTGTAGATATTGAATTATTTCATTAATTATTTTAAATATAAATGTTCAAAACAGAACATTTAAAAGATGAAAATTGTCAGAGTCAATTTTAAAAATCTACTGCATGCTACTTATAAGAAATTCACTTTAAAATAAAGATATTGTTAGATTAAAAGTAAAGAAAGGAGAAAGAACCACCTTGCTGAAACTAAGCAAGAGAAATGGGGCAGTTGTATCAACTTCAGGCAAGGATTTTGGGAACAATGACAGTAATCAGGAATAGTGAAGGAATTAGATTCATAATTTTATTGGAAGACTTCAATACCCATATGTCAGTTATTAATAAATTCAGCAGATAATGTAATCCCATACAGAGAAACATTATCAACCAGCTTAATCAGATCACCATTTATAGACAATGTTAATTGATGTCAAAAGAATGTGTCTTCTATACAAATTCACATAGTGCCATTTTGAGAGGGAGCATTGTCTGTCATAAATGATCAATGAAAGGCTAGGTCTAGAGGGATCACCCCTCAACAACACAAAGGGTGCATCTGACGAATGCACAGACACCATGGTACTGACTGGGGAAAGCAGAAGTTTCTCCAGAAGCAGGAATAGGGCAGGGCTGTCCACTCTCACCACCCTTCTTTACTATGGCACTTAACATTTCAGCCAGAGCAGTCGGGCAAGAGAAAAACACAAACAGGAAAGAAGGGAGTGCCTTTATTCTGCTTCCAGATGACGTGAGCCCATAGAGGATCCTGAGAGGCCACCAAGAGACAGGTGGAGCTGAGAAGCCCCACAGAGCAGGAAGCCAAGGTCAGCATATAAAACCCAGGAGCTTTTTTGAACACCCAAAGTGCACCTGTTGGAAAAGGATTTGGGGAAATAACCCCATTCATAAGAGCCACAAAGAGAGCTAGAAATTATCCTACAAGGTAGTGAAAAACTTTGCAATGACAGCATGGATCCTAGAAAGTGAAGAATTAGAGACAAACAGCAAGCAAACACCCAAAAAAGTAATAACATTAGAACAAGTAATCCAATAAGAAATGAGCAAGCGTGTGGCATAATGAATCCCATTATTAGGTATCATTATGAGGCTCCAATAAAATTTTAACACCAATTTAAAACAATTAAAAAAGCAAATCACATGGCTGCAATCCCAGAGGCTCAGGAGACTGAGGCAGGAGGATCATGAGTGCCAAACCAGCCTCAGCAATAGTGAGGCACTAAGCAACTCAGTGAGACCCTGTCTATAATTAAAGTACCAAATAGGGTTGAGGATGTGGCTTAGCGGTTGAGTGCCCCTGAGTTACATCCCTGGTACAAAAAATAAACAAACAAACCACAAATGGGCAAATAATTTGAACATTTATTGAAGTGCAAATGGCCAAAAAATATTTGAAAATATCTAAATATTTTTAGTCATTGTAAAAATGTGGATAAAACTACATTGAGACTCCTCTCACCCCAGTCAGAATAGCTTTTATCCAGAACCAACCATCCAAACAACGATGCTGGTGGGACATAGAGGAGCCCTTGGCCCTGTGTCTGTGGGAATGTGAGTCAGCACAGCCACCCTGGCAAACATGTCCCCTACATGCAAGGTTGGATTTGGTTTAGCAAATGGAGTGTACAACCACTGATAGGATTGGAACAGAGACTGTCTCCATCACCCTGAATGTTGTCCACTGGGAACCTCCAGTTAACTTCCCCAGCCAAGGTGACCACCACTGTGAGTCTGTCACCAGAGGTGAGCTCTGCTCCTCCTGGAGCACTGGGTGAATGGTTTTTATTGATGATAAGTCTGTCATTAGAGAAATAGTTTTGTTTATCCATAAACAAAATGGATAAACAATTTGTTTATCCATTCACATGTGGGTGCACACTTGTCTCTGTTTACAAAACTGCTGTGGATATTTGCATATAAGCAAATTTTTTTCAGTTTTCATTTTGTTTATAGAAACATAAAGCATGAATTTATTGGCACATTGAATTAACTTGGAAGAACCTGCCACTGTCCACTCATGGAAGCAATGTCTGGAGCCACATTCTACGTGTTGGCCAGCATTCCCTGCTTTGCTGTCCACACTCGCCCTGAACAGCACATCTTGATAGCTGCACCATCAGCGTTTCCCGTGGTGTGGCTGTGGTGTATGCAGGTTCCAAGAACTTTTTATGTGTGTTTGAATGATTCTGATGTCAAGTTTAATGCCATCCAAGGGTTGATTTGAAATGATATGCAATGTAGCATTTTTATGTAACCTCCACTCTTCCACAGTTAAATCACCATCACACTGCTGGCAAGCCTGACTGCATGTCCACAGGTTTTGCATTGAATCTATCATCCAGATTAAATCTTAGTCCTCAGTGCTAAGAAGTCAACACTGAGAAAACAGGCCTACTCTGACTTGGGGTTTAAAATGCCTCCTCTCTCTGGTATATCTGACACACGTTCAAACTTGATGTTTTCACACCAGCTTAAAAATCCTCAGTGGGTTTCCATGGTTTTATTAATATGGAACAAAACCCCTTACTTGCCCTGTTTGTTGTCTGATTTGGGTCATCTTCACTCTCTGGGACATAAGACCCTTTGCATTGTGGGAACTTGGAGGGATACTCCATTTCTACAGATGACAGGCACTGTGGGCTGACAGGGATGGGGTGGTCTTGATGTCAAGATCAGACTGTCCATGTGTGCTGGCAAAGCAGCCCAGTGCACTAGGTACAATTACCCTTGAGTCTGCAGATGCACATGCCCCTAATGGGCACCTTTGGAGCAATCAAACTGTCACATGCTAGAGCTAGAGGTGCCTTTATGAACTTATGCATCAAAGCCCTATCCATCCTGGGGCATGCAAAACATATCGCATGGTTCCACATTTTTAGTCATTTGAACAGATTTTTACTTTTGATTTTGGTACTAGGGATTGAATCTAAAACCTTCTGCCTGCTAGGCAAATGTTCTGCCACTGAGCTGCACCTCAGCTCTATTTTTGGTTTTGAGAGAGGCTCTCCCACTCTGCTGCCCAGACTGACCCCAAACTTTTCATTCTCCTGCCCCAGCTTCCTGAGTAGCTGGGATTGCAGGTTTGCCTCCACATCTGGCTAAGAGGTATATGTTTAAAATGAACATTTTATATCATGAGAACATGCAAGTCACACAGAGGCTATTACTTTGATCTTTGCACACAACGCGTTCATGAATTTTTTTGTAGTTGTGGGTTTTTTTGTGTTAAGATTAATTTATTCCCACTTATACTTTAAATTATTTGTACTCATCTACCTTACTTTTGATGTAACCCTTTGGAAATCATAGGCAATACCCATTTCAAAGTGACTGTTGCTTCTGAATAAATGCAAATATCTGGAATCTGTCATATCCATAGTAAATTTCATTACATTTTTTGTCCTGTGCGCTCACATCTTCATGATGGAGTTGAAATGCAATTTACTTCTGAAAGTACTGTGAGACTGTTTGCTTACCAATTAGGAAGCATAGTACATTAACTTAAGCCCTTGGAGTCTGTGTTTTGGATAATCTCTAGTATATGCCATAGACTTGAGTCTCTATCATAAGAGCTACAATTCTCTAAAATCTATAAAATGGTGAGATGGGTGATGATATACCAGATATAGCCATCATATTTTAAAGAGACATAAATCTTATAAAATCCACTCCTAATAACTATTTTAGATCTATAGATAAAGTCAAGTGATCAGATTCCTAGATGCTGAAAAAGGACCCACTGAATTCTGCACTAACTGCTAACTACTCTACATTCCAATACATATGCACACACCCCAAATAAAAAGGTTTTATATACATAACCAAGTTTCAGCATCTTGAGGACTAGACAACTTTGGAAATATTTCTGTTAAATTATAATCTTGGATGTTTATTATGCAATTATTTTAATGTACATTGGAATTCTTGACCAATGCAACCCAAATAAAAATTTAGAGTCCTGAAAATTGAAAATCATTGGCAAATTTTAATAAGCAATAATATTTATATCTACATACTGCAACATATTTATGTTTGCATAGCCATAAAATCAGAAAATCCAAATGAACCAACAAAAATGTATCAAAACTAGCATTAAATAAATTGGATCATTAATTTTCATGAGTCATGGCATATGTTACCCATATCCAGTAGAATAACTTATGACACACATGAGTTTCACATGACATTTGAGAATGTGTAAGGTTTGTAGAAAACCAGAATATATTTTTGCTTGCAACATCTATAACTCTATAACTGAATTCCACACTCAAAATATCTGTTAGTGATTGTGCTAAGGTAACTCATGAACTCTAGCTACACACACACACACACACACACACACACACAAAATACACTAATGTGGTAAAGAAGTCATAGGTAGGCACTGCAGTTCCACAGTGAGGTGGAGAAGGAACCTAATGTGGCCATTGAAACACGAGTTTCCCCCTGGAAGGTCTCACCACTATCAGAGACACATTCCTCCTTGGAGGACAGACGAAAGGGCTCAGCAGGGAGCAATAGCAGTGCACTTCATGGCCACCTTTGCTCTTTCAGGCCTGTGGGAAGTGCAAGGCCACCAACAGGCACACCAATTATGATACAGGGAGCAAGAGGACCTCTGAGCAGTGGGAGGCACGTGGAGGAGGCTGTCCACCCCATGGTTGATGGCATCTGGCTGTAGTAGAGCATAAGGTGCAGGGAGCCACTCAGATGCAGTCAACTGCTGTGAAAGAGAAGCTTTTCTCAATTTTAATGAATAATTCTGGCAGAATATGATAAATCTAAAAAAATTCTAATGTGCTTGGAAAGCAAGAAAGCACTTCTACTGTGGAAGCCACTCCACTGAAATGGAGCCTTCATCCTACCCAGGAGGGAGGATGGCAATGGTGGCACAGAGGGGGCATCAGGGCAGACATTCTGCCTCTGGGTCCAGGTGCCCACCCTGCTGGGGGTTCATCTGAAACCCATAAAGCACAGTAAGGTGGTCTTCTTGGAGGGTCAACCTGGTTCTCTGTGGGTGGAGGGAATTAAAAACTGTTATTTTTAATGTATCAATTGAAAAAATCAGGTGTATGGGTTTAAGAGTGTGGATTGAACAAAAATATTAAAAAGACATTTTGGAAAAGCAAACATGATTAGAAACTGAGTTTTTTCACATTCAAATTCAGTTTTTAAATATCCAGGGAGATCAGGATGCCCCTGAGCTAAGTGTCCCCTCTTTTGATGGCACAATAGTTGGCTTCATGTCCATCTGTCTGCAGGACTTCTCCAAACAGTAACCTCTGTGATGATATCAGATCACACGAGCTCTCTAGAAGGAGATGAAGTATCCATCACTGTGCAGGAGGAAGAATTGCAAGGTAGACCAGACTCTGACATTTCAGGGAACAAACACTCGGATACAGAAAATTCAAAGAATATTAAGTAGAGACAGTTCTCAGGAAGTCAAGGGAAATGAGTATGATTTCTAACAACTTTGGTTGAAATCAAATAGGTGACTCTCAGTTACCAACCCTGGATAGACTCACCCTCCTCAGCCATCTCACTCACTCACGGAAGAGTCCACACAGGTAACATGCATCACAGAGGACCATGCGTGCATCACACAAAGCACCTGCAAGCAAGCCTGTAACTAATACCTGAAAGTAAAAAGCAGAAAGACCAGCAGAGTAGAGGGAAGGGAATGGGGGAGGGAAGCAGAGGTGCTGGGGACTGAATGAGAACAAGTTATACTCCATGCTTTTCTAATCATGTCAAAATGAATCCCATTGTCATGCACCACTAAGAGGAAACAATAAAGAAGAAGGGGGAAAAAAGTGACAGCTGGGTAAGGAGCCTGAGTAGCCAGTCTTTGGTATTTTGCTGCTGCTGGGGCAGTGGAGGAGGGCCCTCCTGTGAAGTTCCTTCCCAACCAGGGACAGTGTGGTGACTAATTGGCTCTACTCCAGGGATATTTACCTGCCAACTCGGGGAATATTGTGAAGCAGCGATGGCAGCCAGCATAGCAGTCCTGGCCCTGGGGTCACACCCACCGCAGAACAGGCTGGAAGATCAACTCCTCTGGGACCCTGCCTGCTTCAGCTGCTCTCTGCTGCCCCAGGCTGATGTAGGTCCCTTCTGTGAGCTCTCCCTGCACCCACATGTCTGGATTGTGCTCCTTCAGTCCCTGAATCTCAGGAGAGGCATGTGAGTAAGGTGGCCACAGTGAGAGTCAGAACATGTACTGAGCTGACCCCTGGCAACCCACAAGGTGACAGAAAGGAGGACACCCCTGGGACCACCTGCTGCCATGCCCTGGACTTGATATAGTGCAACCCTGATGGGGAATAGGAAGCTGGGGCATGAAGTCTGTTTTCAAGATGAGAGGCATTATGCTGAGGAGTCTAGTTGCCAGGTCATTTATTCCAATGTTTTTAATGGCTGGGCACATAGGCAACCTGGGAGACTGAGGCAGGAGGATGCAAGTTTGAGGCCAGCTGGGGACACCCTGTCTCAAAGCAAAAGTTAGAAAGGACCGGGAAAGTAATTCAGTGGTAGAGCACCCCTCTATTCAATTTCAGCAGCACAAAATAAAAGCTGTTTATGAAGACTTTCTTGGGGACAGGTGAGTCATGACCACTTGGAGGCCTATGGAGCTAGGACACCTGTTTCAGATCCTGCCCAGGATAAGTGATGTGGGCTGAGCACTCAGGTTTCCTCAAGGCACCCCCTCCCTGTTATGGAGTGGCAAGTATTATGTATAAATATCAACGTAAATTACACATTTATAAAAATATGCATCCTTGTTACATGGCATATTGCAGGTTGATTTTAGCATAGACATAAATTATAGTAATACTCGGAATGACTTAGAACATGGCTGGCAGAGGTTAAGGGCTCAGGATCTCAGTTTCCCAGTAGTGAATTTCTCAAACTGATTCCTCTGCCTTTGCTGAGCCTGACAAGATGCAGACCTTCCCAGGTCTCCTTGCTCTGAAGAGCAGGGGCAGCAGACATCACTGGGGGATCAGAGTCCAGGAGGGTGAGCTCCATAATCTCACACACTCTCCTCACATGGACTTAGAGCCCCCCTCTGAGTGATTCAAATCAAAAGGGGGAACAGTATACATTAAAATGATTTGGGAGCCTAGGAATATTTTTAGAGACTTTCAAAAATTTAAGAAGCCTCCACTTCATTTCAATTAGGACTTGCTTTAGCTGGTCTTTCTGAATTGATACAATTATTTCCTAATATGTTGGGCTGGTTAAAAATGGGTGGGTGTGTGCATGTTTCCATAGATATCAGGGAGTCTTCCTGTCATCTGCTGCCCATAGAGGGAAGATGGTCACCTCCACTAGGAGCCCCGTCATGGAAGCCAGGGAGCACAGCACTGGGAAGGCTGCTGGTGTTTCGCAGGACAGCAGAGGGCTTTCCCCCAGGCACAGCCTTCCACCTGCACAGCAGCAGTGCCAGGGCAGGCTCAGCAGGAGTGGTGGAGTTTTGTTTTATGGTATGTTAATAAAGGCAGCACAGACTAGTCACCTGGGTACCCAGAGATGCTGTGAACCCTCCTTTGGTTACCAGAGGGGGCTCCTACAGCCTGGGTCTGGGACACAGTGGGGGCTGGAAGAGGTGAGGCAGTGGGGAAGAGGCAGACACCATGAAGCCAGCAGGGAGTATCTCTCTCACTCCCTCCCAGTTCGGGAGCAAAGGGAAAGAACTTCATCCCCAGGTCTGGGCAGCCAGCCCTTTGTGCTACCCTCCATCCCACTTCTATTCATTGAAAGGCACATTTGACCTTCCCTGCATCTTTTATCTCATGATTCTGTCCTTTCTCCCCCCACCCCCACCACTCCTGGTGTGAGGCTGTTCTGTTACCTCTTAAGATGACTCCCTCGTGTTCTGTTAAAGGCAGCATCCCCACTTGGTTCTCTCTCCCCAAAACTCCCAGCTGGTGAAGATGCTGATTATGGACAGCAGCTGTGTAGGGATGCTGCCCACTGCAGCCCTCCTCCAGGCCCTGGGGCTCTTGCTGGGGTGGGAGGGGTGTGAACTCCTCTCTCAGCCCTCTGCTCCTCCTTGCCAGTTCCCACCTCCTCCCCAGAACATCAGCCTGGAGGAGTAGGGCTTGATGGACCTTCCCTTTCCTCCCCTCCCAGGAGGTCTGCTTCTCATTCCATTTCCACTTTTCTCCACCAATTCGTGTTTGCTCTCTTCCAACTCAGGACGCGCTTATTGCCTGCCCTATCCTTGCCCCTTGGCTGCCATCCTACAAGCTCATTCCAGGTACTGTTTAGAAAAATACTTTATTATCATTTGTACTATCATTTGGTGGGCAATTAAACTGCATATTCTGAGGAGTGCTTTAGAGATAAGTAACTGGATCTCCAGAAGGAAGATGGGGTTCTTGCTGAGAATTTATTTTGACTGCTGGAAACTACACAATAAGTATTTACTTAGGAGTCAGAAGAAAAATGAAAAGTAATGGGCATGCAAATACTTTTGAGAAAAAACAAATGAGAAAGTTTTGCAGTAAAATCTTCCACACCAGCAGGTGTCATGTCCATCTGCACTGAGGGTCAGCACTTCCTGGGACAGCTCCAGGGTTCTGAGTCAGCAGATCCAGGGATTTGGGAGGCAAGGTCTGTTTTCCTTGCCAGTTTCCAAGTGATGCTGTGTTGCTGGTCAAGAGCCTCACTCTGGGGACCACTGGTCAGGTTGAGCAAGGAGCTTATAGCAAAAACCGTGTCAATGGGAGTCACCAAAAGAAGATTGGCAGGCTACTCATCTTGGACAGTGGGGCTGTTTGTAAAGTACGTGGTTTGCCAGATGGCTGGATGGTTGGCTGATTTCATGACTGAAAGCCTCATGTGGCTACAGGGGTGCTAAAGTGGGCACACAGGTAGAACAGGAAGGCAGTGTGGGTCAGTCTTTTAGGGGCTATGAAGTTTACAAAGAGACAGATCAGGATAACATCCCAGGAAACAGGAAACTCTGTTTAGGGAAAGAGAAGAGTTTTGATCACAGTCTCCAATGCAATTGATTGAAAAGGCAGCTTCCACTTACTCTCTGAAGTGTAAGGTGCCCAGGACACACTGTGCCACGTCATCTTTCCACACCTGTGTAATCGTATCCAATCATTTCTAGAAGAAGACAAGCTGCCAGTGTCTTCCCATAGAGCACATGCACTTATACAAAGTCAGCATCGTAGCTTTTGCTGTATTTTCATGTAGCTACTTGCACAACAATATTCAAAATGCAGAAAGAGAAAGTGAAAGATTAGAGAAAATGTCTTGACATACAGAAGTTTTATCAGGAACAAAACAAAAAGCTTAGTTTGACTGATTAATAGCATAGTTCAGGAAAACACTGTGGCACCCACCAAGCAAACACTGGAGTAGGAATTGTTTGTGGGGAGCCTGGAGTTGCTCGGAGCCCTCAGGGTGGGATCCTGCCTCCTTGGCTTCTCAGAAGTACATTTGGAAATGTGGGTGTTAAACATGCTTTGCAAAACAGCATGCAGTGTCCCCAGAGCAGGCTGCACTACAGCTCTGTGAAGAAGAGGCCTCTCCTCCTCTGAGACAGGGGAAAGGAGCTGAAAAGCAGAGGAGAGGAGCACCTGGTGGAGAGATGCAGGCATTTCTGGCCCTCAGCCTGGCAGATGATGGGCAGCCCAGCCCACTGACAGGTGAGGGCCACTTGGATGGACACAAAGGGATAAAGAGAGCTGGCCAGGAAGCTCTGCATGGAAAGGGAATTTGGTGCCCAAGTGGTGAAGCAGGTGTGGCTCAAAGCCAGGACCCACTGGAGCGATGCCTGAGAGGCAACAACGCTGGGGATTTGGTGAGGATGATAGGCCTGTAATGTGCAGGAAATGAGCGTGGACATGACAGCTAACAGTCCAGCACTTCTGAGGGGCAGGGCTTATAATAAGACACTACACAAGAGAAGAATGAAGCGCATCTGTGCATTTCCCTTGTCTGTCTCTGATGAACTAATTTCCTAAGATCTATCAAGTGTGGCTGTGAATATTAGCAATTGCTATGCAGGTGAGTGCTGAAGAGTGACACACACACACACACACACACACACACAGAAATCATGACTCTCATGTGAGTATAAGACAAGCACAGGCTACAGAACCCAGAATGAACCCTCCTGACTGTCTTCATGCCCTTCCTGTCCCCTCTGTGCCCTCTCCCCTTACCCTTCCCTGTCTCCAGTGACATGGTTCCGCTCCCCTCTTCATGAGGTGTGTGTTACAGTTTCCATAGGTAGTGAGAAGGTGTGGTGCTTGTCTCTCTGTGCCTAGTAGGGCAGCTTTAGCCTTCAACAGTATGTAACATACTTCAGAACACCTGGGAAGAGTCCGAATGTTCCCAACACATAGACATGATTCAGGTGGGAGAGAAGCAAATGCTAGTTACTGTGACTCCATCATCCACCTCACTCACTACCGTACTGTGCCCCTTGGATATGCACAGATACTGTGTGTCAGTTAAAAAATGCAGTCTAGCTAATTAAATAATGAGGGACTGGCAAGATACCACAAATGGTTCAGAGGAGAAATCAAAGTGTCATGCACAAGGGCAAATGAAGCAGGATGGAATTGACAAACAGAAGGGAATGAGATGGTCCCCAGACCAATGTCCTACTGCATTACATGGGAATTTAAACCAGCTGAACTTCTATGAACAAGAATAATCTGCATCATTGACAATACCAAGAGCCGCCAGCACTTTAAAGTAGCTCAAAGTAGTAAATGCAAGTAGACACCATGTTTGATAATTTTTCTATGGTTTGACTATTTTCAAAGTTTTCCAGTTTTCCTGACTTTGCCATAATGAAGGAAGACTGAATCAGTACAGAGGAGTATGGGTTAAAATCCTTCTGGGTCACAAACTGTAAGATACTTGATGTGCATCATTCACTCGAATGAGAACAAAGACCCAGTGGAAAAGCTTACACAGTAAATTGGGGAAACGGATACTTGGATAATTTATTCAGGGTCCCAGAGTTAATAAATGCCTCAATGAAAATTAGAATTTGGACTGAAGGCTCCAAAATCCCTGCCTTTTCTTCTCTCTGAACTTCAGTGTCAGGTGTGTGAAGGTGAGTCAGGTACGGATGGAGGACCTTCATGCAGATTAATGAGAGATTCATGATTTGGACTAGGCTGGCCTCCCTCTCACATCATGGCAGTGTGGACACAGTGCTTAAATGACCTCATGGAGGCTGGCTGGTGTTAGTCTCAGGTCATCTCACATTTTGTGACCCATGCTCAGGTGAGTGAGGGGAAGGGAGTCAGGAAAACAGAAGAGTGAGACTCTGGGGTTAAGCCTGAGCCTGATCCCTCTATTTCTCATAGTGAATGCTTGAACATCCAGAGAGATGGACAACTTCACCTCTGGAAGCACCTTCCTCCTCATGGGCTTCTCTAACATCCGGGAGCTCCAGATCCTGCACGCCATGCTCTTCCTGATGGCTTACCTGGCTGCCCTTCTTGGGAACCTCCTCATCATCACCCTCATCTCCAAGGATCATGGGCTACACACCCCCATGTACTTCTTCCTAAAGAACTTGTCCTTCCTGGATCTGTGCCTCATCTCCATCACTGTTCCCAAATCCATCACAAACTCTCTGATGAATCGCAACACCATTTCATTCCCTGGGTGTGTTGCCCAGGTCTTTTTCTTCTTCCTCTTAGCCACAACAGAAGTAGCCCTCCTCACAGTCATGTCCTACGACCGCTATGTGGCCATCTGTCACCCACTCAGGTATGAGATCCTCATGAACCACGGAGCATGTGTGCAGATGGCTGCCTGCTCCTGGGTCAGTGGAGGTCTCAATGCAATTCTGCACACAGCTGCTACCTTCTCTGCACCCAGGTGTGGGTCTCCTAATGTTCACCAGTTCTTCTGTGATGTCCCCCAGCTGCTAGCCCTGGCCTGCTCCTACAACATCAGGGAGCTAGTGGTCATTGGGCTGAGCCTGCTGCTCGACTTTGGCTGCTTTGTGCTCATGGACATTTCTTACATTCACATCTTCTCTGCCATACTCAGGATGCCCTCTGGGGTGGGCAGGTCCAAAGCTTTCTCCACGTGTCTGCCTCACCTACTTGTTGTCACTCTATTCCTCTCTTCTGGGTTTTTTGCCTATTTACGGCCCCTGCCAAAATCTCCATCAGCCCTGGACTTGCTGGTTTCCATATTCTATACTGTGGTGCCACCCACCATGAATCCCCTCATCTATAGTCTGAGGAACAAGGACATGAAGGTGGCACTGAGGAAGCTGCTGGTGGACAGGCACCCTCCTTCCTATTAGAAGGGTTGATCTCATGATGTCACCATCTTTTGCCCACTGATTTAATTCCCTGCACCTCTGATGACACAGTTTGATTATGACTTTGGACATTTCCAGAAGGATGCTCATGAGAATCAGGTTGTACTCATTACAGTGACACTGAGAAGCACCTCCATGCCCAGGTCAAATGGGAGGGGACCAAGGGCTCCCCCTGTGACTGGCTGATGCGTACTGGCCTTTCACTTGTCATCCCAGTGTCATCCCTTGTCCCTTGATCTGTGACAGGTGGCACTGGACAGGACGGTGGGACACCAGAGAAGTGTCCTTTCCCAGGCAACCTGTGGTGGTCCCTGGCATGGGTGGGGTCAGGTGTCTGGAACGCCATGTGGATGGGGGTGACTGATGACCATCATAAAGGACCTAGGTGGAGTCAAGGGCTGCAGGCCTGAGGATGTGTGAGATGGCCAAGAGTCATGCCAGTTAAACTCCTGATTTTATGTCCAGGGAAGGTCGCCCTCCTTGGCCTCCCAGCCCTGCTGCGTGCTGGTCTCTGCACAGCTTGTGTGGCTGCAGTCTCAGGAGAAGAGAGAATTAAAATCAAGGTTCCTGCATGTCAATACATATGCTTATACAAAGATCCAAAGGAGACTGTTGTTCAGGAAATAAATTCACCAAACCCAGAGATTTCACGACGCATGTGATGAAGGGAGGCCATGCATTTTGGGGAAAGGAGATGTCTAAGCTTTGCTTTAAGGGAAGCAAAATGAATCTGCAGAGGCGGAGGAAAGACCAGAAAGACCAAAGTGCTGCTGAGGCTGGAGCCCAGGAAGGCAGAACTCAGCTCTACAGGGGGCCCTGCAGTGCGTCCCTCCTGAAGAGGGAGAGGAGGAGGCAAGGGAAGGGGCTCCGGAGGTCGCATGTGCAGAGAGCAGCCCGGACCCGCTGCTGCCCTTGGGGAAAGCTCTGCAAACCTATCAACCCCATGTTGCTGCGGTAACCACGACCCAGTGGATGGTCAGATGCCCATCACGCTGCTTATACCACCCGCCCGGTTCCTAAGACTGGTTGCCTGGGCGAGCAGCCTTCCTGCTCTGGTCCAGGGAGGTGGTCCCGTGATTCCTCCTCCTCGAATCCCTCCACCCTGGTCGTCGGGCCCCTGCTTCTCGGCAGTTACTGTGGTTGTCCTTTGACGCTCATTTCTTGCAACCTTCCACCTGCTTCTTTCCCATTAGACTGTTTTATCTCTTCTATTTTTATGTTTTTATTAGTGTATGATTGTTATCCATGACAGTGGGCTTTTTGACACATTCATTCATGCCTATAACACACCTTGCTCCATTTTAATCCCCAGTATACCCCTAAAATATATCCATTTTTAAGTGTTTATAGTTGGATGGGATGGGGAGTCATCACCACAATACAAACCTGGACATTTGAGTCACCCCCAAAACATTCCCTTGTGTCTCCTTGAAGACAGGCCCCTCACCCATTCCAGGGTGCTGACAACCACTGATCTGTTTTCTGTCCCTTGTTCACCCACATCTGCAGAGTCTGGTGGGGTGCACAGTCTAGGCAGGCATTTGGCGCGTGTTTACTTAGCAGGTAAATTATTAACAGGAGCCATCCACATCCTTTATGTTTACACAAATTTTGTATTGCCCTTGTTTTAAAAGTTTTTAATGTCTTGTTCACAATGTCGATCTTGGGCATATTCTTGTGGGATGGAGGGTTTTTAAAGATGGTGGTCAGCCTGAAAGTTTCTAATCCCTTTATGAAAACAAATCAAAATTTACTCATGACTAAAATAAGATTGATTTAAAGTGCAATTACAGAGTCAATGCAACTCTCAACAGAATGAGTCAAAAATGTTTCTACGTTTGCTATGAGTTGCCTGCTAATTCTGTCTGTGCACAATGGACCGTGATGACCTTCTGCAGTAGATCTAACCTAAGCACAGGTAGCTTTGTCACGTTTAGCTGTATTTCCACTGGGACAAATAATGGATGGATAAGTGAAATTCTATGACTAAATAAAAGTGTATACATTTATTGAAAGAATGATTTGTGTGATTGACTCATTGTCAAGTGTTGGTGAGTGTCACACAGATGCTACCATGCAGCATTTGAGATGAGCCCAGAGACTCAATGTTATCATCATTTCCTCATGGATGACATTTTTCATTTTGTAGTTTGTTCTTTTTACCTCAAAACCAAGTAAACCTAAATTCTGTGTGTATTGAAATTCTCAGGGATTTGCACATTCAGGGTAGTTTTTACTAGAAAGAACATTTGGAATTCTGTTCATGGCCCCAAAAAGTCCATCCCAGGGTCCCTGGAACCTGTGAATACATTGTTATCCTTGGAAAAAGACTCTGCAGATTTGATTTAGGTGGAGGATCTTGATATAGACTTCCTAGATGAAGCAGGTTGGCCCAAAGTCTGTACATAAATCCTTAAAAGGTGCAAGTATTTCCCAACTGCAGTGTGAGAACTACAGAGAAGACAACATGAGATAACTTGACCTGCCAGTACTGGCCTTTGAAGGTGCACAAGGAGCCCATGATCCAGGGAATGTGAAAAACCTCTAGAAGCTGGAGGAGAGAAGAGAGTGTCTCCTGGAGCACACAGGAAGGGAAGCAGCCCTACTGATACCAGTTAAGGAAAAACTATTCTGAAAGTCTTTTCAGGACCATTTGAGAGGTGTAAAGACTATCCCAGCAAGGGAGCTAGATCAGGTCCAACTTTCAATAAGGGGAGGACAAGTGGGTTTTATAGTCTAGGGGAGGTGGGCATGGTGGAGTTCCATGCATAGAAAATTACTTGGATGAAACATCAGTGGTAGGGGGATTCTTGTTGGCCTGAGGGAAGATGACCTTGCTGAGGACAAGCAGGGTGACCAGCTACCAAGGATCAGGAATGAGAAATTGGATTATCTGTCAAGAATGAGCAGATAATGAGAGGGGTGGGATTTTCTCCATGCTGCCTGAACAGCAGGATTCTTGGAAACCTGGGCTGTGCAGTTGTGCCAAGGATGGGCCCAGCCAAGGAAGGGCCCAGGGAAGCCTGCCCAGAGATTGGTCAGGGAGATCATCTATGTCATTCTCTTCATTGTTCAAAAGAAGAACACACATCTTTTTCCTTTAAAAAAAAAAAAAAGGTAACACTTATTTTATTAGAAAAATATAAGATCTTTTATTATTTGGCCTCCCTTGGTTCATCAAGTATCTGGTGACCCATCTGTTGAGACTTGGCGTAGAGGATATTTGCTGAGTGTTATGTTCTAGGTATGAATCTCTCCCCACAGCTTTTGTGTGAGGCAATGCAAAAAATTCCAGAGGTGAGATGATTGGATTATGAGAGGTGCGACCTAATTGGAGGATTAATCCACTGATATGGATTAATTGTGCAGTAACTATAGCCAGGTGGGGTGTGAGTGGAGGAAGTCGGTCACTGGGGATGTGCCTTTGGGGTTTATATTCTGTCCCTGGTGAGCAAAACCCCGTCATTCCCTGCTTGCTCCTACTTCCCTGAGGGAGCTGCTGCCCAGGTCTTTGTTCCCAGAGCCCCCTTGGCATTCTCACACAGCCCACCACCGCCCTGCCCCCCACAGCCTCCTCGCATGCTGTGAAGACCACATTCTTCATGTCCTAACCTCCTGGGAGTCCAGGAATTCCTCAGTGGCAAAGGCTGCTTAGTCACATGAGTGACTTTGAGGTGAGCAGGGGAGTGTGGACCAGGGACACCCTTGAACTGACTGGCCAGCTTTCCCAGGCAGTGTTTCTGGCACCATTTCCACCAAGACTGCTGTTTGCCCATTGAGCAGCAGGGGGCTCTGTGGCTCTTCCCAGGGCCTGCACTGTGGCTGCCTCTGTGCAAACCCCCAGAGTCCCCAGGGCTGGGAGTGGGCGCCTGCCTCTGCAGAGGGGCTCTCACCAGCTGTGCCCCTCTGGACTGGAGAGTCTCCTGCTCACAGTCGTGCAGGGCCCCAGCAGCTGGTCCTCCTTGGCCCTCCCATGGGCAAGCTCTAGAACTAACCCCTCAGCACCCTCTGTCTAGATGCTTAGTCTCAGGGCTCAGCTGGAGCTCAGCATGGAGCAGAGATCACCAAGAGTGGAAGTCAGTTTGCATGCACAGCCCCTCTCTTTCAGGGCACTGGGGAAGATGAGGGAGACTTGGGGACCCAGTCCTGCTCTGGAATCCAAGGGGCTGTGTCCTCCATGGCCTGGACTTCCTTCTCCTGTGCTCCTCTTGCACTGACAGGTAGGGGCAGGCATCAGAGAGAGAGGACAGCCTCAGCCTGATCAGCCCCTCTGCCTCAGACCACCAAGCAGTTTAACCCTGGCCCCACCCCATCCCCCCTGAGTGTCTGTCTGCAGGGTCCCTCTCCCAGCCTGTGCTGCACAGCCACCTCCCTCTCTGCATCCCCTGCAGCCTGAGCAGTGGAGTCAGTCCTGGGGACTGAAGGACATGCAGGTTCCAGCAGAAGCCAGGGAACCCTCCCAGGTACCTCTGCACCTACACAGGTTCAGGTGAGCCTCAGGGCTCCGGGGCCCCAGCCACTTCTCTGGATCCAAAGGTGTGGGGTGAACTCAGGTGCTCTGTGGACCTCTGGGCTCTCGATGGAGATGAGGCCCTTTATTCCTGCAGCACTCAAGCTGAGCTCCTAGGACTTGCACGGTGCTCCACATGTGGGGAGTGAGACCAACCCCTGCACTCTCCTGTCTGCTGCAGGCAGCCCTCCAGGGACTCTGAGGAGGTGATTTCTGTGCCACATTTCATGAGACTCTGGTTTCCTTGGCAGAGTAGGACTGATGACATCACACCCCTTTAGCTCAAAGTGTGACCTGCTCTATCTCCAGCTTGGACTGCCTGACTCCAGACTTCACAGCCATGTAATTCATGCTCAGAGATCAAAATCTCCCATTGGCCTCCTTGGAATAAAAGTAGAAGAGGTGATTGCAGCTACTCCCAAGGCAGCCTTGAGGAATGACTCCAAAATTCTCTAAGTGCTTCAACTAGTTTTGGGGAAAAAATATCAACCTGGAAAAAAAGTGTTTCCTAGAAATAAGCCACCAGCAAGTTGAAAATAAGGCTTTCTTCTCCAGTGTATGTCTTTGGCACCTTTGTTGGGAGTCACCTGGCTGTCCTTGTGGCTGAAGTTCAGGAACTCTGTTCTGGTCCACTGATCTGTGCTTGTGCTGTGCTGTTTGGTTGGCTCTGTGGTGTCTGGAAATGAGTTTCCTCACATGAGGAAACTTCAAGCTGTCACCACTTGGGGATGAGACTCAGCTGCAGAGAGACCTGGGGAGCCCTGTGCATGCAGAGCAGCCCAGGTATAATGGATGGAGGGTGCGAGGGCCAGGGCAGGTGCAGGTACAGCAGAGGTCCCAACCCAGGATGCTGCCCCTTGGGCTAGGTGTCCAAGTTGAGAACATGCACAGGCAGCACCTGGCTGTCCTACAGTGGAGGGTCCTGTGGGGAAACTCCTTGTGACCCTGTGCTACAGGCACGGATAGGAGAGCCCACTATGCCCTCTCCGGCTGGCCCCCATGGGGAGTGGGTGCTCCTTCCCACAATGCTAGGCTCTGTGGTTTTGAAGGTCAGGATGCCTACATGGGAAAGGAACACAGAGCAGACACAGCACGTTGACACCCAATGAACTCCATGTCCCCACCCAGAGTCACCCAACACCCTCCTTACAGGAGACCAGCAGGTAGGAAAGGGTGCTGTCCAGCTGAAAGGGATGAGTGCCCACCATCAGAATGGCACAGAGCTGTGGTTCCACCAGGGACACAGGAAAAGCCACAGACTCCGATGGGCTCATTCAACATGTCTTTCTCACCCAATCATGGTGAGTGGCACTTCCAGGCACAGCTCTGGGACAGACTTGGTGAGTGGCTCAGACACCACAGGGAGGAAGGCTGGCCATCACCAGCGGGGAGCCACCTGGGCAGAAGAAGGTGCTCAGCAAAGGTGAGCAGTTCTTATCCTATTCAGGAGGCTGTCACAAAATGCCACCACCAGGTGGCTCAAAACAGTGCAGATTTACTGCCCACGGATCTGGAGCAGGGAAGTCCATGGTCACTGTCTGGAGAGGTCCCTCCTCCTGAGTCCTCAGAGAATGGAAGTGGGGAGCACCTACAGCTCTTCTCTGAGGGCACTGATCACTTATGAGGGCCCTGTCCTCTTCCACCTCCACCCACGGGCCCACCTCCGTCAGTCACACTGGGATTTAAAAACAGGACCTTGGAGGGACTATGAACATTCTGTTTCTGGCAAATGGGTTGTAGTATGGGTGCGGGGACAGCTAGCCTCAGTCCCAGGTTGAGCTCAGCTGTGACAACAGGGCCTGGGGTTCTTCCCACTCTGACCTCTTGAAAATGTTCCCTGGAAAATTAGGCCAATTGTATTCCTAGAGGAACTTCTCTTAGGGCTCATTCCACTTAACAGGTGCACACTATTCAAGGGATGAGCCTTATACACATGATGGTTTCCAATCTCAATGGCCATCTCTGTCTGATCAGGCTGAATGTCCTCAGCCAGGAGGTGTAACTTTAGTGTCCTCTGCCGTGGCTCAGGGGTCTCTCCAGGTCCATAACTCCTGCATGGACAGCTGCATCCAGTGTCTGAGGGGAGCTCAGCTAAGAAGCTCCAGCTCTGGCACACTCCTCAGGACCTGGAGGCCACACCAGCTCTGGAGCTCACCATGCATGTGGTGTAAAGGCTAGGACACAACCATGAGGTTGCTGAGCAAGATCTGGAAGTCCAGCAGAGAAGAGGGCTCCTCACCAAGCCACACCTGAGCTCCCTGGGACAGTATCCTCTCCACATCCAGGGTCTGAGAAGCCCATGAGAGATCCAGGTCTACCAGACACCTCCTCTGGAGGTCAGCACCAGACTCCACCAAAGTCTTTGTGCTCAATTCTCAGGAGACATTGACCAAATAAACCCAGGGCTGAGGTGTGTCAGTGCAGATTAAGGAGACAGCTGATCTTGCAGGAAAGACAACTTGACAGCAAAGCAAGATGACTGGGACTCAAGCACTCAGAGTCCACAGACAAAACAGTTCTTTTATCACACCATTTGTAGGTGAAAGGCACATTTTCTTCCCTTTCTGATTTCACACCACCTTGCTCTGTCTCCAGCTGAGCAGTCACAACTCAGTGACTCCCAGGAAAGCCCTTCCCTGGGGTCCTGTCTCACTGTTGGAATCTTCCTGGAGTTTCTTCCTGGTCACTACTGGGATCATACCTTCCAGTGACAGTGGAGCCTTTAGAGACACAAAGGTCATTGAGACAGTGTACGCAGTGAGTAGTGACTGAGCAATTCACCCACAGCATAGAAGAGCATGAACAGCACATACCCAGAGTGATGCTCCCACAAAAGGGTTTGTCCATTCCTCTCCCCTGCAGCTCTCCATCCTCCCCAGTCAAGGTGGAGCAGTGACACAGGTCCCCCAGCTCTTCCTCTGCTCCTCCTTCTCAAGGCCTTTATTTCAACTCTGCCCTTCCTTCCTTCTCTGTCCCACACTAACCTCTAGATGTCTCAACCACTTGTACCCAATCCCACACTCCTGTCCCCTCTATGAGCCTACACCACTGACCCTTCAAGTCCCAGCCCAGGGACCCCTCCTCCAGGAATTCACTCCCAGCATGTGTGTTCTGTGGGTCCCTCTGTTGACTCTGACACCATGGTGGACTGCATGCCTCCCTGGCTGGGGTGGGGTGAGATGCCTTCTTTGGGGATTCCCTGTCTTAATTCCCATATTCTCATCACTTCCCAAGGCTCAGATTCAGATGTGGCACTGGGTGTTCACTGATGAATCCCCCTAAGACTCTTATCAATGAAATGCCATTTCTCAGGTGCTTCCTTTCAAACATCCACATTTGTTAGAGATAATGGAAGAAAATTCAAGGTTCAAGAGGAGAATGTCACAAAAGCATATATCAGGGAAATAGGTTCCCAGTTACAGTTTCACAGTGAGGAAAGCAGTTGAGGCAACTCCAAGAGGGAATGGTGAGCAGGAACTAGAGAGAGGCAAACTCACCGACACTGGGGTCATGATAGCAGAGCTCTCCTCAAAAGCAACATGGAAGACCAAAATAAAAGAAGTGCCTTCAGATAATTGTACACGTGCTCCTATATGTAATTTAATATCATTGATGATACATAAAAGCCATCGACTGATTAGATCGCAAGCATCTGAACGAGCTGAGAGAGATCCCTGAGTGAAGAGGTCTTCAGGCCTCTTTTCAGGGAACGTGATTGTACAGACAGAAGTAGGTGGCCTGGTCGGCACTGCTTGTTTACAGGGCCAGTGGTCATTCCTCTCGGAAGGGTCTTGGGCAAGCTAGGGTTTTGTCTCTGGGACTTGGTCCAGGCCACATATTGGATTTACCCTCTGAAAGGACCATGCTTCCTCATTTGCACTTAGAGGAGCTCCCCTGCCTCTCAT